>VUJU01004880.1:0-16348 GCA_009835225.1 Aphis craccivora
ATGAAAATTACACATGTCTTTAAAAATGTATTTTATAAATATGATTATAGGGCCTATTAATAGTTTACCAACAGTTCTATCTTTTTTTGAAAGTTGTATTGAAAATGGTTCAATCGATATTAAGGAACTGTATGATGACAAATCGAAACTTTGTATTTCAATTCCTGAAAAGTAAAATTAAAAGTCATTATCTGTAATATTTATTTAGTATATGACATACAAATGTATTATAATTATTCACATAGTGACTATTGACTAACTAATGATGCTCATATTCCCTTTTTAATGTATTATTGTACTTATTCAAAAACTTATTTTTAACATTTTTAAATATACCTATCATATTTTTAATGACAAACTTTTATTTTTCAATTTAGAATCACCTTTTTTATTGAAAATTATTTTGCTTGGTCATGGTGATGATGATTTAATAATATTCTTCGTAATAACTAATAACATAATAGTATAATAAGCGTAATGTGAAATAACAAAATAAATATAATAAGTCGAAGATAATAATAATTCTATATTCATTGTACGTACAAATAATATATATTTTTTTAGAATTATCCAAACTAGGTCTGTGATACCAATTCGGAAAATCGAGGTTATATATACTATATAATATATACAATATATAGGTATGTGTATAATTAAGTTTACTGCAAATGTACTGTACCTAAGCCTTAATGTAACAATACAAGCAAATTTATTGAAATCACACTGCTATTAAAGGAGAAAAAAAATGTTAACAAGGTATACGAAGATAAATTATCAAAACTAACTACATATTTATTACCATTTAAATATAGCTCTGTGTACGCCGAAGCCGCTCCTACGAATGGTGCGGTTGGCAGCAACGACTCGCGGGATGCTTGGGTAGGGAAGGGTACCCAAGATATAAAAAATTAAGTATGAGTACAAGTACAATAATATTAAATAAATATAAATGTAACAAAATAAATAGATATATATAACAAATAATAATAATTATGAAGGCCCGTGCGCGAAATAATAATAATTAAAACGAAACCAAAACAAAACGGTTCCTTTCCTTTAAGAGTTTTACAATATAATAAATTTACATATAATATAGGTACCAATAATAATATGAACGATCTGTGCTGCTATATTCTGCCTTGACACGGTGAATCCAGCTGGAAAGGCGACAGCTCTTGAGTAATAGATTATCGTATAATAGTATAATAATTATTGCTCGCCCGAATTAAGCCGGAGTGTATAGTGAACAAGTCAGGCCCCAACTATCTTGGGACTTACGACAATATTGTCACTACACTTCACGGTATATAATATGTGAGAAAACGACCAAATGAGGGTGGGTCGATTGACCACGAAGTCACTATAATAAATCGTAGAATGGGCACAAACGCGCACCTAAAAACACTCCATGGCGTTACCATAGCTATAATATAACTATAATTATTCGCGTCGCCGTCATCGCCGTGCTCGCAATAATACGACCAATTAAATATTCCCCGCCACCGGCCAACAATGTAATAACAATGTAATATGCCAACAACTCAATAAATTATAAAGTTTTTTAAATAATTTGTCAAAGAACTTAATAGGTTATGACGCTCCTCATGTCAATTCTTTAAAGAACTTTAAAGATTATAACGGTTTTTTTTATGAAAAAGTTCAGTAAACTTAATAGTTTATAATGTTATTTTATATGATGAAGTACCGATAATGAATAAACTGAAATAAATAATTAGTTTCGTTCCATTATACTTTGGTTTATGAATACCTAATAATAATGTTCTTTAACCGTTTCTTTGCGTTCCGTTCGGAAACCCTGGCCAACATACACACACAACACAGACACGCAGTGTCATATTTATATTGTTTATTTTCGTATTATTGTATTATCTGTTATAATATGTAATAATTTAATATAATATGTAGATTACGTTCGCATCAAAATCTGCATAGCCGCCAGAGGCGGACCAGTTTCGTTGCACACGTTCGACCGCAACGTATTAGTGTTGTTCGCGGGCGCATATCGCCAGTATATAATTATTGTGTATATTTTCTGTAGGCGCTAATCGCCACATTTAAATTATTAATATTATAATAGGTGCGAATCACCAATAAACTGTATAATTATTTGCAAAACGCAAGTCGCGTAAAATCATTTTTGTATATCGTGTGCGCAATTCGCCGTTGTGGCAATATAGTTATTACTTATTACTTGTTTGCATCGTGCGAAATTTATAACATTAATTAATTACCGCAAATCGCAGTTGTCTGTCGCTGTTTTTGTTCATTGTGAGCGCCAAGCGCCGGAATTTGTATTATTGTATTGTAATCTTGTTTTATGTAAACGTAAATCGGCAGTCGCCAGTTATTTTATTTGATTTATTCTGCACTACCGCGTAACAGTACGAGTGTACACAATTATTCGCGACCACTACTATTATTATTATTAGCAAGATAGGTAGGTAGCAGCTGGCCAGCGGAGCTCCGTCGTATTTGTGAGTTTTATTATAATATTATACAATTATTATTATTATATTATTCAGCCATACAAATTATTTCTTTCTGCTCAAATAGAAATTACATATTAATTGTAAAAACTATTATTATTAATAGGTGTTGTGTATTGAAAATGATTATAATATATTTATTACCTAGCTATATTATCATAAATTCGTGTTCACATTTGTTAAGTTTTAAGCATACACATCCACCCATATATACACACCTTACACATTACCGCACCACATAGCTCACTAGTATTTGCGCGGCGAACCCAACCAATTCTAGCTGAGCTGTAACACATATACACACAAATACTGCACATGGTCGGTCGGCGTGTGGCATTGGTACAGCGCACGAAGCATTTTAGCGACCGGGCACATGGCCTATAATTGTGTCGTTCCCGGCGCAAACAATAATAATATAGTATTATCAACTAACATTATAGCTGTCCTATGTATATCTATAAAATATAGTTGGAATAATTATAATAATAGTAACATCAACTACGTATGGCACAACGAGTTAACTATATATATAACAACAAAAATGCGTTGTCCGCACACGCGGTTCAATGGTGACACCAGCGTGAGGTGGCGAGCGGACGCGCCGACGCGTCAGGCTCGACCGTCTGGAAAAGACAAAGTTCCAGAGCCGGCGGCAAATAGCCAACGGCCAACTGTCCGGTGATGGACGGCAGCGGAGGGGGAAGCGACGTTATCGCGGAGCTTCCCCGTCCGACACGGCGCTGGAACGAGATACGTCGCGTACTCGTGTCCGCGCTCGAACAAGCTCTGTAGACTATAATAATGCAGAATGCTATGGTTTTATATTATATATAATTGTCATGAAACGTAGACTCCTTATTGATTAACATTGAAATTATCTTAATGACTAGACGTTAAAATATGTCGACAATACGATCATGGCGACTAAAGTCTATAAAAAAAACATATAATATAAACATAATTTATAATCAGTATAAATGTTTTTACACGATACAAACACCTGTTCTTAAATTTCGAATTATAATTCGAGTATCGAGTAGATACATTAAGCAATACAGCTATTACCTATATAATATAATATATATTGTTAAAATTAATAAAGTATTAAATGTGTGATTGTATACACAAGTAGCTGGTTAAACATGTATAATTATAGGTGTGGAATGGCAGATATATTATTGGTATGCACAGTGCAAGCCTAATAAGTAATAATCGATACCTACATAAAAATATTACAAAATAATACCTAATGTATTTTATGCGTTGGTGGATGATCACAATGACATTGACCGTCGTACGTTTTATGGAAACTTTCTGCTCCACTTTTGTTTCTAACAAAGTAATTTTAATCAGTATAAAATGTAATTTAAGTAGGACAGGTTTATGGTTGATTGGTGTCAATAAATTATAAAATAGGTACGTATCATTTGGCGAGGAATCGTATTCCTAACATGGCAAACACAATACGATGTTATGCAGAAAAGAAGGGTTGAATATAATTTAATACTGAACAATGAACGTGCGGGATCGTAATCTTCCTTCAATTATATTTGCACCCACTTCACAAAAAAAAATGTAATTAATTAATAAAGTAAAACTCTATTTTATACGAGACCAGGAGACTTAGAAGTGGTCCCATTTATCAATAATAATATACGTTTAATTTTATATAAAAAAATATAAAGTTAAATTTTGATTGCATTTAGTTACTACCTAGTACAAAAAAAAAAAAAATAAAAGAATAAAAAAAATTATATAAAAAATCTAAACTATAGAAATTACGAAGCTCCCTACTGGGAACAATTTAACACCTTATGATTTTCGTCCTATATCTTTGACACGGTACGCAACGGTCGCCAGTACAAGGTACAGGCACCGCAGCGACCGGTCGGCACCTTATCAACCGACACCACGGCCTACGACGATACGACTTAGTTGACTCTCCCACCAACGCCCCAAAGGCTAGGCGGGACGGGAAGACAAGTCGCGCCGGACGAGTACCAGCCGCCGGCGATCGCTGCTCTGCGACACGCAACGTCAACGCGACAACACGGTGTTATGATCGCCCGTGTTTTAAGAACGACGACCGTCAACCATACCACGTTGAATACGTCAGCCCTCGTCCGACCACGGAGATCGACCGATCATCATCTCCGTCACCAGTACATCATCGATAACGGTTACAGCTCAACAGACGCCGACCAGACACCTGCGAGGACGATCTACAATCAACCTCCACCAGGTCCGCGTCACTTGCTACCATAAGAACATTCCATAGTTCCTTGGAAATGGTTTTTTAACATAAATGTAACAGTTTTTTACACAGTGAGGCTTAATAGTTTCAAATCCCCACGTAAAATTTTTTTGAATAGTAACAAAAACGATTATTTTGTTACATAATGGAAATACTTAATTTTGACATTCCAAAAGTAACAACTCAATTAATTTTGATTTTAATTACCTAAATGTGTATTACATTTTCAGCTAAGGATACACTATAAGAATAGAATACCTATTGTAAAAATCTTTAACGACAGAAAAATTTGCAAATTTTTGTGATTTTTATAGATTTATAAAAAATGCTTATTTAAAAAAAAACATGAAATCATGTCTATGCAATTTACATAGCATAAATAAAAGCTTAAGAGCTAACTTCTATTAAATTTTCAAACTTTTTGAGTAGGCAAACATTTTTTTGAAAACAATGTTAAATATTTGTAATTAATTACAAAAAAAAAAATATATTTTAATAATTTATTATTCTATTCATAGAGACATAGAGTATGCTAATTTAGTTAAAATTTCAAATACCTGGGTATAATCCAACTTTGATCAACTATGATTTTGACGAATTGTTAACAATATTTAAGCTTCAATCGCTATGTATGTATTCTATTATAAATTTTTAAACCACTGTAAGACTAACTAATGAGGAACCTTGTATTAAAATTTCAAGTATTTTGACTCTGTCAAAAAAATTTTATTGATACTTATATAAAAAAAAAACTAAATTTCAAATGCCTATATTAAAATAAGCAATATAGGTACTTTGAAAATTAAATCATGTAAAGAAAATGCCAATCTAAATAACTGGTGAAATTTTCAAGTACCTACCTACGACTTGTACTTTTTGAATAATAACAAATATTTAAAATCGGTTCAAGATAAATCGTTATAATAATAATCGTAATAATATATAGTAATGATCCATACGGCACCTAATGTACAGCCAAGTGGTACCCACTTACCCACTTTTTTAAAATACGTTTAGTACCTACCTATAATATAAAAAATCGGAGCAACTAAAATACATCATACAAAAAATTTAAATGATAAAATAATAACATAATATATTTATTTAGGATTAAGAGGAAACATAAATTATAAAAAAAAATCTACACAAATAAATTTCAAATCCACCACGCCGTCCGAATAGTACGAAAATAGTACAAATCGTAGCACAATCTAAATCTATGCGATTTAAGCGATAAAATTCACCGCACATCATAAGTTTCTATAGCTGCCGCGCCGTCGTGATGATAACGCTCATACCTAATTACTACCTATATTAATGGTACCCGCCGTTTTTCCCGAATGAACTTTTTCCCGAAAAATCCAAAAACCCGAAATCTTTTTTCCCGACAGTTATTGTTCCCAAAATAAAAAATTTCGAAATGTAATTATAATAGCATATTGCCGTGGCCCGTTGGCGACGTATGTGGCGATAAAGAAAATATTTATGGAAAAGTACTGGTATCTATATTATTAATATATAACTCAAAAAAGTCAACAGTTTTTGAAAATTTAACTGTAGGTATATAGATAACACTGATATAAACATTTGGGGAAAATTTCAAGTATTTACAGTGATTAGTTTTTGAATTACAACCATATAAAAAAATCAATTTATATATTATATTTATATATTTATTTTATTTATATTTTTTTATCGCCTCTAGGGCGCTCGTGACACATGGGCTGAAAACCTTTGGGTAAATACATTTTAAGTTAGTGGTTATACTTTAGTACTATACTAATAGTTGGTTCAAATTTAAAATGTATATGAATATAGTGTATTTAATATTCGTATATAATATATATTACCTATATTAAAATATATAAATT
The DNA here is from genome assembly GCA_009835225.1 of Aphis craccivora. Lineage (NCBI taxonomy): Eukaryota > Metazoa > Arthropoda > Insecta > Hemiptera > Aphididae > Aphis > Aphis craccivora. The sequence continues at coordinate 6,633 of VUJU01004880.1, forward strand.
GGTTATTAGTTATTAGCTAGTTTTTAATGTTATCATTAAATACTATATGATTTGGTACCCACATAGCATATTATTACCCATAGGCTATAATAAATTCATAAAATATGTACAAGCTAAAATCTTATATCTTAGTATATTAAATTAGAATACTCTTAGTTGTAATTAAATCCCTTTCGAAGTATATCCTATTAGGTGTTTAATAATTAATATTGTATTTTACATATTTACCATATTATTTTACGATTTGATTCGGTTGTTTTAATCGTAGTCATTTGATTTTAGAAGTGGTATCAGTGTATCACCGCTAAACTGTTCAAATAATTTTGTTTATTTTAAATATAAACTATTGGTATTAATAATACAATTAAAACAACAACTTTTCATTACAAACTAAAATACAATTATACAAATAAAATGTAATGTTTAAAATGTTGATTAATTAAAACAATTTTCGTTGTATAAATATCAATGCAAAGTGCATTATAGAGATCAAAAGTAAAGTTTTCAAATAAATCAAGAAAAACAAAAAAAAAAGTGACCGAAAAACGAGAATTTTTATGCAAACCAGTTTTCGACCAAATCGATTTTTTATAATTGAATTTGTAACATTTACCATGGTTGTAACTCAAAAACTAATCACTGTAAATACCTACTTGAAATTTTCACCAAATGTTTATATTAGTGTTATAATACTGTTAATTGTTATCTATATACAGTTAAATTTTTAAACCACTGAAAATTTGATTTTTTTTTTTAAGTGTCGATAATTTAATAATATAAATATAATACATTCAAAATACCTACTAGTTTTAAAATTTTTTCCTTGGTAGTTTTTGGCAGTTTTTCTTAAATATTATAAAATGAGGCGTAATAGCAAAAAACCCTTATTTTATTACTATTTGATTATGTTTAAAATTATTATTTAAAAATTTGTTATTGACACCAAATCTGACAACACCGCAAAATTAAAGTTAGGTAAAAACGTTCGCAATCATGTTACCGGAAAATGTCCGTTCGCAATCGTATATTACTCCTATGCTACAACTATTGAGATATATATTATACTATACATAGTATATACATTATACATCTCGATGGCTACAACTGACTACTGTTTAGTGGTACCAGTGGTACCAGTGGTACCACAGAATAGTTTGTAGGTACTAAGTACTAACACTCATAGGCGTGCGCAGACTTTTACGGCAGGAGGGGCCCCTTAAAAAGGTCTGAATCAAAGATTCTTGTGTGATGATAACTGATTAATTAATAACTATATCATATTTATTTTATATTTATACTATTAAATTAAAACTGGCTTCACTTTTTTCATGTAAAAACAAATGTAAAAATGTTCGCTATCAGTATAATATAGTTATCTATGCATTAAAGAAAAAAACAGAGGCCGCAGGAGGGCCGTGGCCCACCCAGCCTTCCCCGTGCGCTCGCCTATGCTAACACTGTTTATTGTGGAGTGTGGACCATGGCGTGGAGTGCGTGGACTCGTCGGACGTTCGGCTCCGATTTCAATAACTCGACTCACGACCACTCAAGTATTTTTACAGTTCACAGCATGACAAAATAGATTATCATGGTTTACAGTTTACTAGACTTATTATCAGTTATCGTTTGTAATGCTGATAATAATTAACAATTTTAAAAACATTTTGTTGACGTTTAATCATATGATATATTAGTCATTAGTATAATTGTAACTTTATAAGTTTTAACTACCTATTGCTAATTTTTGAATTTGTAATAAATAACGGTTTAGAAGAAAATTCGATTTGCACTGCTATTAGTCATTTTCTAGTTGTAAGTATTAAAATAAAAAGTTTAATATTGTTGATAATATATTTATTAATTATTACTATAATTCTACTAACTAGTTTCTTTGTTTTAAAAAGTTTTTATCATTCAGCAATAAAAATGTTTGCTTCAATGTATAAAACAATTCTTAATAAATCCAAAATTAACACTAAGGAGAAATCGATTGTGGAGGAATCTGAAACAGTTAAAATTACTTCAAAAGATGTCAAACACTTACTAAATGAATTGAATGAGTTTAAAGATAATTCAGATAATTATTCTAATGTTTACGATGTTACTGATGCTATTGAGTTATTGTCTATCGTTGATAATCATCCGGAACATTTAAATGAAAATGCTTTAGTTGAATGTTTTGATGACACTAAAAGTGAAGTAAGCTCTATTGGAGAAAACCAAATAGATGTTGCTACAATTAAAGATCCCGATATGAAAAAAATTGTGAATAAAATAAATCATCTTCAATGTTTATTTACATGGAATGTTAAGTCACAAAAGAAAAATTTAATTTTACACATACAAAATAAATATGGAGAATACAACTTAAATATATCTTCATCTGAATTTACACTAGAAAGGTAAGTGAGTTTTAATAAATAATTTGAATAAAATACTAAGTTTACATTATAATTTAAGATGAGTCAAATTCACTTTCAATTAATTAATAGTTATTTATGGCAATGCACTTCAATATGTTATAACTAGAGTACTAGACACTTCTAAAAATCAATTAATACTTTAGTATCTTCATTGAATCATAATTTTTGTAATCACCCATTACTAATTTTTCAAATATATTCAAAACTACTCACTATCCTATCATTCAATAAAATCTTGGAAATTGCCTAAGATTACTTAAGCAAAGACTCAAAAGATGGTTTTGACTTGCTCATATCTAGTTATAAAAAAAAAAAAAACCAATTTTAAATAATTTACAATTAATTTTAAAATGTATTTAATTAATTTATTAATAATATATATTAATAAATTATATTAATTTATTAATCTAAAAATTCTCAAGAAAGTAGAAACTCTTAATTTTGAATTACTTTATACCTATATTTTATTCTCAAATAGATGTGATTATCATTTTATTGTTTTTGTTTATCTAAATAAATTAATAGTTTATAATATATAGTAATATAGCATGTTAAAAAACCAAATTATAATATGTCTGCTATATTGAAGGTTTTCTGTATTATTAGTATATTAATTTATTATATTGTTAATATAATTGAAGACCATTTATTTAACTCCAGCGCACGAAAGCAGCAAACTGTGTCTTAACTAAAATATACCAAAATTCATGCATTTGACATATTAACAACTTTGTCATCGGTCACATGTGTGAAACGGTTTACTTCTCACGTGGTCCATATTATAGATGATTTTTAAGTTTTTAATCTGTCTCTATTTAATTGTAGTTTACTATTCAAAACTATGATCCATAATATATTTGGTCCTTTAGTTGAACAATGTTAATGTTTGTATTAATGATTGTTATTCTTAGGTTTATAGGTAATTTAATTATTTTTCATGAATTATTTCATCATGGTGAGCCCGAATTAGCCCAAATAAAAATATTGGAAATTGGGAAATGGCTTGAAGAATTAGATAAAGGTACTGATAAGTTTTATTTATCTATTAAACCTGGTGTTCAACATATTATGAGGGCCACTTTCATTCATATGTTATTTACTACAAATTTTACTGAAGAATGTAAATGGGTAAGTTGATAATTTTAGTAAGGTATTATTTATTTATTCTCATTATAATAATTAAAATTTTAAAGTATATTTTATTTTAAATATTATGTATAAGTAATATTTAAACTAAACACTTCTTGTTTTGGTATTAAAATATCTGATTGGTAATTACTAGTTAGTAAATATAAATTGTAATATTGGTTCTGGGTATCAAGGTTCAGAGTAACATATATTTGGAGTATTAGATATTAATAAAAAGTGTCATTGGTACATTCATAATATAATATATGTTATAAAGATACATAGTAAAAATATATTTTTCTTATGATCACGAATAGGCAGTATCATATGTTGATGATCTTGTATAATCAATAGGTAACCATGCGGTCTATAATTGCTATGCTATACGCCTATGCCCTATACTTTTTATTTTGAAAAATGTAAACTAATATATTACAGCATAAATCTTAGTTTGATTATTATTTTTTTTAGTTATTGGATGATATTGTGTTATTGTCCATAATGGATTCTAAATCAAGAGCATCTATTTATGCGATACATGCAGCTGTACTAATTGAATATGGAAATCCATATTTAAAAAAAGCTTGTCAGACAGCTAAAAAAGCATGTGGCTTAGATCCTAAAACTTCTCATTGGTTTTATATTCATTCACTTGCGTTAAGAGCTCAAAGACAATTCTTACGGCCATATAAATCAATTCCAGCTGAAAATGAAATTAATGCAATTAATCAAGCAAATATTTTGTTTAATGGATTTAATGTACTTTTCAAATATCGTGAAATAGATCTGTTTAGAGAAACTACAGTTGGAAGTTTTCATATTAATAAAAACAAAAATGATAAATCTTTGATCAAAATTATTTATATGATCAAGTATGTAAATCTATCAGAATTTATTATTTATATATTTTTTTTTATATAAAATTACTTTTCATGTATAATTTTCTATTGTTATGAATGATTTTGACATATAATCATAAAACATAAATGTTTGTAGTATAACTGTAAATAAAGATTATTATTTACTTCATAATAAAAATAAAATATGCAATAAATAAATCTTTAAATCTTTAAAAAATAGTTAGTTAAAATAAAACTTTAAATCTAGCATAAAACATTATTTCTAAATATTTCACAAATAACCTGTAAGTAAAATTCTATATTTTTTTATAGAACCTTAATAAGCATGGATCCAAAAGACCCTCTTTTGGTAGTTAACTGCGCTAGAATATTAATGACTCTTCCAATTATGGTTTGCGATTTTAATTTTGGAAAACAATACTTAATAAAAGCCTTAGAAATGGCACCAAATGATCCAACTGTTTTACGAGCAATTGAAAACACAGTTCAGGCTTATAAAGATATTGTAAGATACATTCTGAATTAATTTTTATAACATGTTTTAGTTGTTTTTTTTTTTTTAGTCTAATAAACAGAAACTTAAAATAAATGAAATAACAAAACAAAATCAACCACCGTTGAAGAAGGAAAAATCTAAATTAGAAATTGATTTGGAATTTATTGTAAAAAAACAAAAAAATGGGGAAAATCCTATTCCTTGCCTCACTGATTTAATTCCTAAATATGATGGCCTTGATAAATCAAAAATTATAGCTCAGCAATGTTCTTATATAATATTATTCACAAATAATCTCAAATCAAGCGTTGAGGAGTTCATTAAGTTGATAGAAATACCAGGAATTACCAACGATGATATAATTAAAGTATGTATTTTGAAAAATATATTAGTTTTGACACGTTTTAGGCATGGTTTTTTAACTACATAACTAGAAAATTATTTATCTATAATACTTTATTGTTATTAATGTAGTTAACTAAAAATCAATTAATTATGCAAAAAATAAAATATTAGTAATTCTATACAATTAATTTAATTTCTGATCTAAGTAATCAAAAAAACCCCTTTTGGAAGATGAAACTTTAGTAGTGGTTTATAGTAGTAAATTGTATTAAGTTACTACATCATGTGGTCAAAGCCAAAAATTCTATAAAACTTAAAAATGATTAGCAAAAATAATTAAATTGTTAAAGATTTTATTGTTTGCTATGACTCAAAAATGAAACTTCTTTCATAGTTTTGCCAAATGTATGTTTATAAATATTTTTTAGAACTTGATTTAATTTTCTAAATATTTGAATTTTTTTTTCATTTATTGATAAAATAAATGTTTAATAAAAAACTAATAAATTTTTTTAGTATAAAATTATTTTGTTTTATATTAAGCTATTAATACAAACATTTGTTTTACACCACTCTATGGTATAAAAGTACTTTCTTAAAATGCATTAACAGTCATTTATAATATTAAACTATAATTATTATTTTGTAATATATGCAACTAATTTTTGCAAAATTACTTCAACCTATAGTATAACTAATACTAGTATGATGCAAGGTCCTACTCGGTTATAAAACTTCTTATAAGTATTTTACTTGTTTCAGAAACATTCTTCGTTGTTTGGTTCAAAGCCATTTAATTTATCAGAGCTTATTTGTAATGAAATCAGATTGGCTACAAATTTAAGTGGTACTTCTTCTGATAATATGCTGTATTTCTTTAAAACATTACCTAAAATCATGGAAACATGTAATCTAAAAATTCAAGATGTTGACTCATCCATGAAAAGTAGGCTTATTGTTGATTCAAATGTCAATTCTACATTTTCAAATGCATCAGTGCAAAGTGAAACTGAATCTTCAGATAGCGAAAGTGCTAAACTCAAAAATTTAACTGAGGAGATTTTAGAAGGGAATTCAAAATTATACCCTTATATCCAACAATTATATCAAGACGTTTTATCTAAAACACGTTCACGGTTTAATTCGAATAATGTATCTCCTAGTGACTTTAATAGCTATTTCAATCAAAACTATGCAAACCTTAGCCTTCAATTACAATCGAATCCATTTCAGGATACACCATCATTACTTAGTTTAACATCTCAGATAAATCCACAAAATCTAAAACCTAAGCCAAAAAAAAATTAAAAGAAAAATAGGTTTAGCTAATTTTCTTTATTTTTATTATTTTTCATTAAAAGATATTATGTTTTTTCATCATATTGTTATAAATTAAATGTATCTATAATCATAACATATTTTTAATTAAACAATTTAATACATTTAAAAATATGTTTGTAATCTGGTTCAATATTAAATAATAATTATAAGTTTCATTTTTTTCTCTTTCATTTTATTATTATTATTTCAAAAATATTCAGTTATGGTAATAATTATAAAAAGACTTTTATTGTAATCGATAGTGCTATTGAATTATTGTGAAATTATTTTATGTATTTGTTTGAAATAAAAACATACCTGATCCATATTTACACATTGTACGATGTAATTGATGAATACGATTTTAATAAACTGATACCATAATATTTATACACAATTTTTATTAATAGTAGATACCTACCTGTAACATATTTCTAGTAATTTATTTCTTGTCTCGAAGAGTTGACGAGGACTGTAGGGAAGTGATGATTTTACTGATTTAAAAGTAATAATGAAGAAATATGTTAGAAAAAAATGATTATTATTCTATTGACATAATATCATGCTATTAATGGTGAATTCAAATAAATATACAATACATATCATTAAATAAATCTAAGCTATCAATTAAATTAAAATATGAAAAAATATGTTTGTATAAGCAAAAAAGGTCTTGTTTTATTATGACTTATGAGGTAGAACAATTTCAAATACAAATATTATACATTTATTTACGAGTTATGGAAAAAATTCAACGGTAGCCGGTAGGTATACTTCTTCTAACATCATTGTGTTAAAGGAAATGTACCACAAAGTATTAAAAACATTTTTTGATCACTGTTCAAATTGAATCAAGCACTATAATGAAACAATATGAATTGAAGTGTATTTTATAGCTAAAAATAAAGAGAAATTTGTTTGGTCATCTTTTGGTACTGCTAATTGATCATTTTCATTCTTCAGTTGTTATATATTATACAAAAATGAATTTGATAATTGAAAATTTAAATATTTGAGACATTAATACTTAATAGATTGACATAATATTTGATTACAGGTGGATACATGACGTACATATTTAAAATGTAATATACTAATATGTATAAGTATAATGTATCTATTTATTTCAACTTTATAACATAAGACATTATAATACCTATTTTACATTAAGAAGTAAATGCCTACTCCCAAGCTGCAGTTAGCAAGCTTATACATAGTGAGATCAGTAGTAAGAAGTCTAACTTGAATAGTTGATAAATTATTATTATGATTTAACATACTTTTTCAATACATATTCAAATATTAGCAATGAAAATAATGTGATGCTAATCAAGTTATTACAATACATAGATATTTGATCATTTATGTAATAATTATCCATCAAAAGTGTTTTTAGCTGAATAAATCTTAAGTTCCCATTATTTCCCCGTGTTTTATACGTGTTTTTGAATTAATATCGGTCTATTGTTGTATGTATATAATTAATATACATTGAGTTTTATTAAGCTTATATTTATTTTATCGTGAAGGCTAAAATAAAGTTTTTAACGAAACATAAATTCTGAGTTATTGACTATGTAACTACTAACTACACACATGAATGCACAAGAATTCTATAGAACATAATTATAACAAATATACCTTATGAGTTATGAGTGATGTTTTCACTGATGATTTCATAAACTATAGTCAAGGTGTTAATCGATTTCTATCATTTCATTCTGTACGATGCAGTTGATATAACCAGCATTTTCAAATTCCCAACCTAGGTACCTAGTTCTTTTCACATTGTGAATACTTTCAATTTCGTCTTGAATCCTATATAAAGATGATAATAATTAATAAGGAACAAATGCACTTTACCACGCCCCTCACAAATTTTGAATTTTTTTTTAAAGATGTGTTTTTCAACGCTGATTTCGAAACTGTTTGACTTTTGTGCGGAAACCATTATTTTGGAAGTTATAGCCTTCCAAAGTTTGCGATTTTATGTTTATACTCATGCGCGCAATACCACTACATTACTGCCACGCGGAGCGTGTATAACCTATTTAAATTCTTTTTACGGGGACAATAATTTAAAAATTCAAATTCAATTTCTTTATTTTATTGTTTATTGCGTTTATATACATTATGAAAAACCTAACAGTCAATACAATTAACTTTGACTGCGCGTGTTTCGGCACTCGTCGCTACGCTCCTCAACGCCGTCGTTCCGCTCCGCACAAATCGAAAATATCCCTCGAATTGCTATGCAACGCCACCTCAAGTAGGAGTTGGGTTAAAATGCATTTAAAAAAATGTAAAAATGTAAAATACATAAAATTTGACTGCGCGTGTTTCGGCACTCGTCGCTGCGCTCCGCACAAATCGAAAATATCCCTCAACTTGCTATGCAACACCACCTTAAGTAGGTCACAGGGTAATTACTAGTCGGGTAACGAGCACCTGTCGGCTCCGGTCACCTGGCTTGATGGCCAGTTGAAGTATAATAAGTGTATAGTGGCTAAGTTCGCGCCAAACTCAAGGTATTCGGAAAAAAATGCCCCGGAAAAAAAGCCCCAGAAAAAAAATACGGTAAAAAAAGCCCCGTACCTACTAAACACATAACACTTTTTTTATTATATTAGTATACATTTTATAATTTTAAATTTTTATATGCGTTTATATCATAATTCATGATAATATTTAATAAAATAATACCACCAAATATTTTAGACTATAAAGGTATAAATATAATACATTTTAAATACCTATAAAAGATTAATGTATATAGCAGTAAAAGTAAAATGATGAAGGTATTAGATTTTATTGTAGACACTAGAGACTATAGACACTATCTGGAAACTATTGTGGGTATCTTAGTATCTACAACATTTTATGTGCGGTTTTTTCGTTCATATAGTTATTGTTGTGATTATTTTTAATTAAAGGTGTGTAGTAACCTATACCTGTTCCTATATGATATTGTCTTCAGTACGAATTTTTCGTTAATCTGGTTATAATCGTATAACATTTTGAATTTTTATTTTGAATGAATAGTGCGAATTTATAATATAGTGGAAGTGATTCTAAATAATAATAAAAACCTCAAATTGCATACGGTGGATATTTGTACAACATTCAAAAAGAATGCAATACTAT
>VUJU01004881.1:0-16345 GCA_009835225.1 Aphis craccivora
ATTTTCAAATTTTCTAAAAAAATATTTTTGAAGTGTCGATAAAATTTTTTTGGCCCTATCAAAATACTTGAAAATTTAATACAAAGTTCCTCATAAGTTATTCTTATAGTGATTTAAAAATTATAAGAATACATAGGCACAATTTTTTTTTTTACCATTTGAACTTTGAAGTTCAAATATTGACAAAAATTCATCAAAAGCATGAATATTTACAAATTATTTTGTAGGTATGATTCATAAAAATTTTTGTATAAGTAGCTAAGAGTTGAAAATTTAGTACAAGATTTTTCATAATTTTAGTTTACAATAATTATAAAAGAACTTAAATTCTGGTGTATTCAGGCCATTAACATAAAGCACCTTTTTCACCAACCATGCAAAATGATATCCTAGGCTGACAAATAATCTTCGTTCAGAATTGTTTTTCGTATACAATGATACCTATCATTGGATTCAAATTTAACACTCCTATAATATATAATAATGATCCACACGGCACCTAATATACAGCAGAGAGGTACCCAATTGCCCACTTTTTAAATATCATAATTTTATAACGTGAAACAAATATATAAAAAAAAATTTCACTAAAAAAAAAAAACTTAACTAAACCTAACTTATTGGTTTATCTTATTAATTATGGTCTAGCGTCAAATATTTTGTGTTTTTGTCTATAATTTGATCTATATTAATTTATTATGTTTCAATAAAGACAACTTTGAACTTACAGGCTCTCTGAAAAATTCTATAATTCTGTACTATTATATTCAATTGTTTTAAAAAAGAAAAGTTTTAATCGTTAACATTCAACTTAAATTTTTGATTTTAATTAACAAGGGGTCTGTGTATTATACCTATTATTATATTTGTAATTTATTTTAATCCAAGAAAGACACAGCACATTAATTGTATTCAGCAGAACCAACATCGTGTTAGCTTCAGTATTAAAGTGAATTAATCTATTATCAAACTTATATTTAAGAACATTATCTGTATTTTTACGATGGCTTTTTTATGATATTTCAATTTTAAACGAGATATGATTATTTTTAAATCGTTATTTTAGTAGACGAGTAATATAACGCTTACATTCGGGCCTCATGCCAACGGTCAGGCATTTTTTCAGCCGGCACTCCTGGCACTTCCGCCTCATGTACATGTCGATTTCGCAGTTGTTTCCATACTTGCACTGGTACACAGCGTTCTTGGTAATACTCCTCCGAAAGAACCCCTTGCATCCCTCGCACGTGAGAGCGTTGTAATGGTAACCGGACGATCGGTCGCCGCATACCAGGCACAGTTCTTCGGGAGGTCGGTTATTCAACACATTTCCACCTACACTAACGCCGCCACCGGGACCCGATGCCGCGGTGTTTACGGCGCCGGTTGAGGGCGCGTGGTTGAGTTTCTTCTTTTTCAACCCATCCGAGTGGCTGCTGACTCCCGACAGGCTGTTCGGGGGAGACAACTCTTCTTTGACTGGACATGAAAGAAGAAGAAACAACGGTTAAAATACATATATAAACGTCAAAAAAAATATTACATTCTAATATTATAATAAAATATAACAATTAAGTATAATACCTACGATATATATATAATATTATGTTTTACTTTCGTCTTAGGCTAGTGGTGTAAAGGGGCCGGGGTGTGGGAGAAGAGGAAGTAAACAGAACCCGAAACCTGTTTGGTATAACGACCGATACCGTCGCGGAGTGGACGAACCCAGTGACCTTGTGATCGAGAACGAAATATACCTATGTTATTATACACAAATATTTTCCCTCCAAAAATTTTTTCAGATAACTTTATATTATATTATATATATAATATATATATATATATTTGTAGTATACAATATAATAACATAATAATACCATGTGCGGCATTGCGTCACGCGGGGTTAATGCCCCACGAATCGGATAGTATCGTGTTGTTGTAATTATTATGTAGCTGTGCAGTGCGTTCTGGAACGGTGTTCGTCATAATATAATATTATTTATTGTAATGACGAATGCGACAGAATCGACGAGGACCCGAGTAACCCGCACGAGTACCGTCGCCGACGAGGAAGGCCTCGTTTACGCGGGTCTCCACATTATACACGGTCGCCTGCCGTGGATTATGCGGGCAACGTTGTTTTTCAGCGGTAAATGCCGTTTAAAAAAGCACCAAAACGAGACGTCAAACAGATATCCTCGGATACCTCTGTACATAGTAATGAAAAGTATTCAAATATACATTTTTGGTATTTCAAATATATGTGTTGATAAACGTATTTTAAATACTCTAAAAGTACTTTTTCTTTGTATAAAAAATATTTCAATGACTAATGTTTTCGTATTTTATTATTTTAAATTTTTATTTATAAAATTATATTTTACAATGGTTCAAAGAATTTATAAAAAGCTTTCATCAGACAATTAGAATAGCTAAAACTATATCTATTATCAACCTGCAAATTAAAATTTAACTTGAAGTGATCAATGAATAAACTATATAATATTAGGTATGTGGCTTATGGAAATCTTGAACCTATTAAAGTATGCATATTATATTATAAACTATTAAATTTATACATTTATAAATAAATTTATGTATCCATTTGTCATTAACGTAAAAATATGTTTAAATTAACCAAAAATTATTTAAATTATGTATTTTTATCAAATACTATTGAAATAAAGTGTTCTAATACGAATTTCAAAATTTCAAATACAAATGGTACCAAGTATTTATTATTATTATTAAATGCATATTCTGAAAGCATTTAAATGCCCGTATATTCTTAAAAAAAAAACGCATGTAAATCATTTTAATTGTCGAAGATGATACGAAGTGTCGACAATTTTTAAAATATTTACTCAACACTTTTTCATACAACAAACGGCCATGAGATTTCATGTAAAAAATAAAATATCTCAAGTTATATTAATGAGAAATCGTTTAATTCTACCGTGATCTGTAAAATTTAATTTTTATAATGTAATAGAAATATATTCCTATATATTTCTATATTATACAATACCTTTGAAGCTTACGTCATTGTATAGCCACTTTTCTCATTATTCGACCAAAATCTGAAAACGGACGCGCTTACGACTATACAAGGCAACGTTAAAAGCGACCGGATAAGTAAATAATAATAATAATAATATATAATAGACTAGTTTTTTTATTTTTATTATTATTCCAAAGAAAAATCGCTCGACGACGACGTTCAAGGCCGTCCGCGTTTCGCAACAGTCGCCGACACGACGGACGCGCTCTCGCAATAGTAATAACATATTATATATATAGAAATAGAAACGAATAGATATCGCGCGCGCACACACACTGGATTTCAGCTTTATTGTTATATAGGGAAAAAATATATAAATCCTGAGAGATTAATTGCTTTCGTGTGTGCGTTGTTTTTAAACGTCTGGCAAGATGTGCATTTTTTTCTTCCCCCACGACCTAGCCCAACAGAAATTCTCAAGAGACCTCGCACACGACACACGCACACGCACATTTACATACAAATAAATAAAACCGAACGCATTCCGATCTATCGTTCAAGTCGCATGTCGTATAATATACGCGTGTGTGGACTGTATACAAAACAATGCGAGAAACGACCACACTGATGATGTCGGTGTCGTCGGAGACGGTAAAGAGCCAACATTAAATTGATATAAAATTCGAGTGTACCTACTCACATATTTCGTTCACGGGTTTCGCGCACCGGACGTAGGTACTGTACTTGGACAGATGTTAATTATTATTATTATTATTCGACGTTAAAACCAAATGAATATTCATCGAACGCAGCTCTCCGTACACCAGTGAGCCGGCGGCAAATGGAATATATTTTGCGCTAATTACCGGAACCACTGCTGCACACATGAGCGTAACAGCAGTGGGCAACGGCGTCGTCATCGTCGTCGTCACAGCGTACGTCGATTTTTTTGGGGTTTTGACTGGCAAAAACGATGTTCAAAATTTCTGCAACCCGGCTCGACTACAATAACTGCAGAGAAAAAACAAAATCTTTGTAGACCGGTTTATCTAGTGTAAATCTTTCTGTACGTACATATTATAATATTATTTAAAACGTATACACACACACAAATAATCGATAATAATGATAAAATAATACGATGTCGTCAGCGGGGCCTATTGTATAGAAAAAAAATCGATCTCGAACGCCACGGGAATGAAACACTATTATTTCGTATCATATATTGTGTGTGTAATGTGTCCCGACTCCCGAGTAAGCGCGAGACGCAGCAGTCGTATTATAGAGGTAATAATAATAATAATAATAATAATATGTGCTCGGTGAAGGCGTGCGGCGACGAAGAAGAAGAATTCGAGGAACTGAAACCGGTTAACGACAACGACCACGACGACGACGATGATTGTGTATTGTGTGTGAGCAAAGAATGAAAAGCTGTAAGTAGTAATGCGCTTGTTATTTAGTAAAAAAAAAAACATTTTTACGTGGTCGTGGTCGATAGTATTTATAGTATCAAGTGAGGAAATAGATGAGAAAGAAATCATATAGTTGTCGTCGTTATAACCGAAATAAAACGTCAGAAAAAGCGTAGGAAAAAAACGAAAGCTTTTGACGTAAATTCGACTCGCAGTTACGTGCTAGTGTTTTACATTTGTACGTATACATGATATTGACGACGGAAACGGTTGTGCGCACATTAGATTATATTAGTTTGCCGAGTAATCTGTGCGGTCGGCGAGCGGAACAGACGTCGATGTATGAAGTGAGTAAAAAACAGACTCGCAGCCCGTGAAGGCCGTAGAATCAGAAAACCGCGAAGATCTGCGGTCTAGATAACAACCAGAACGAAAGACTATAATGGAAAACAAGATTAGTTTTTTTCTTTTATCATTGTTGTTGTTATTACATAGTTTTTCGTCATGAAAATTTTTTTTCTCAATGTATAATAATAATAATAGTATATTAGTATAATAATAGTATATTGGCAGTGATTGCGCGTAATACATTTATGTACTAAATATTTTAACCATATATTATAGTATGATACTATGATTATGGAAGGTTTAAAAGTAAAAAATACAAACTATTCAATTTTCTTATACAATAATATTATATTATAAATTATTATCAAAATTATTATTTATAAATCAATAATATATACAATATTTTAATTTTGTGAATTGAATAATTTATATTTTTTTTTGACATTTTATCCAACTATGTTTAGACTTCTCCGGCAGTAGAAAAATGAATTCGAACTTATTTTCTAATCGAAATCATGTCCAGAATTCAACGCAGAAAATAGTGTGAAAAAGAGGCCAACATTTCTAAAA
The DNA here is from genome assembly GCA_009835225.1 of Aphis craccivora. NCBI lineage: Eukaryota > Metazoa > Arthropoda > Insecta > Hemiptera > Aphididae > Aphis > Aphis craccivora. The sequence goes on from VUJU01004881.1 coordinate 5,335, forward strand.
TAATACGTTTAATATAATTACGTCACTATGGAGGTACAGACATTGGAACAAGTGGAAGGCGGTGGAAGTTGTAATTATGAAAATAAAAGTACCTACTTAATTGAATACGTTATATTGTGGAGAGAACACGGCCAAAGGTGATAGAGCTCGTGTTTTAGAGTTAAAAAACACACTGTAACTGCACTTTATGGGAGACATTACGTACATCATGGAGAGGATGAAAAAAAAATATGTTAATCGTTATAATTATTGCTGTCTATAAGTATATTTGCTCAGTTGGACGACGGTGATAATAATATCCGTTTTATGCGGTAGTTACTAGTTATATACACGCGCGTATAGGTACTAAGGCACGTGTATTCGGCAGAACAGAACGACGTCTAAGGTTCATTCCTACTGTCACGGTCAAGTGAACAACAATTATTGTTATTGTTGTTGTTGTTGTTGCTGCTGCTGGTGGTGGTGATGTCAGATTGCTCTACAACCGTGGTGAGAATCTTCCTTAACGTAAAAAAACTTCCGAATGTGAATAATACATTATTATTCGCAATAATGAGCAAAGAAATAATTAACGTGAAGGTAGAATCGACAGAGCGGGTAAGAACAATGAGCACGTAAACGTATATGTACCTATACACAATGTACCTACTCTAAGCAATTATAAACTTTACCTCTTTTTATAAACTCGACAACAAACATATTACACAAATATATTTCAGTTTTGAATTTCAAAATGCACCATGCTATATAAATGCCGATATAATATTATATAATATAAAACAATATAAAATTTAATTTTAACCAAGTAATTAATTTAATTAACTTTTGTAGGGTCAGCAGTAGGTTTTTGAAAAATAATTTTGACTTTTATGCCAATGAGTCTAATGATGGCCGTATTCGTACGGGTCGTATTCAATGTCAATTTTTTGATGTTTGATTAACTACTACCTACTATATGATATTATCACCCGAATACGCATGACTGACAATCATTTATCGATTCTAATAATATGTGCTGTTAACAATTGATATGAATTTGTAAGTACTTTAATGGCATTTATTCATTATTTTTCGCGAGTACAAGGTTGAACAAAATTAGTATTCAAATTTTAACTCTCTTATTAAGTCATATTAAACAGTACATCAACATAAAATGTGTATGCAGACTCGGGGCTATTGAACGCTATAATAATATAAGCTCATAGAACGTAGAAATTAAATTCTTATTTAAGTGTTAAAAAATATAGATACCTTATAATGTAATAACTAATAAGGTACATATATATAGGTAATATAATTTTTATTAAATAATTAGATACTTTTAATTCTTCTAAAAGTAATAAACAAGGTTTATAACTTGTAATTCAACAAATATATTAAAACAAATAGGTAATTAAAAATATTTATAGAAGAGCTTAAATGTGCAATAAAAATGATAAAATCTATATAAAATATACACTTACTACTACTTTATTTACTGTGAAAAAATTCGAAATAATAAAATACAAACATTATATTTACACAACAAATTGTGAAAAACATAATAATTTAGGATTTGGAGTACCTACAAGAAAACTATAGAAATATAATAGGTATGTGCCACGATTAAAATATATGAATATAAACCTGTTCATTCTGGTAACCAATAAGTATGTACATAAAAATAAGTAACGAAAATTTCAAAATAGGTACTACTATTTGTAAAAATTATGAAATAAAAATCTTTTTATTATAAATATTTAATATTTTGTTTGTATGATTATCAAAAAGATAATAATTTTTAATGGTATTTAAATTTTACAATGTCAATAAAAACGTCAAATAACACTAAAAATCACAAAAACAGTTCAATACCATTCAAACTCTTATAGACAAAGGTATACAACGAGGTATACAACAACGCATTTTATATTTTACTCAATGGTGAAAAATTTATACTTCACTAAACATCATCATAAGGTGTCTCTGGGATGTCTCAAAATAAACATGCAAATGATACAAGTAATTTAACGTAAAACAAATTTTAAAAAAAATAATAATAAAAAATTTGTAATCAGTTTCTTATAATAAGAGGAAGTCTGTGGAAAATAAAATCGTTAAAATAATATAATAGTTAAATAATGTATTTAATAGGACTCAACCGGATGAGCATAATAAAGAATTGGAAACAAATAAATAACCGATCCAAAAACTATCGTGACTTAACGGTAAACATATAGGATTTATAATAAATTGCCTGAGCGGAAGGAAGTTGCACGAACGTGTTAAGAAATTTTGTCGCATATTAGCGCACTCCTAATGCACTTGTAGGTTGTGACTCACAACTCATTAAGTCCGACTTAACTGAAATAATCGGAACCGGTTTATTACACATTTTTTTAAAAAAAAAAAATAACAATAGATTAAACGCAAATATTTTTTCAGGTGCACTTAAAAAAGAAAGATATAAAATTAATAACCAGAATAGCATGCAATAAATTATAACAGACATTGACACGATTTGTGATTTATTTTAGTAAACAATTTTTTTTTAATATATTAGTTACTATAGTATTTATATATTATATAGGTATAATATCCTCGTGACATAAAAATATTAACATAATTTATAACTAATTCATAATTCCATAACATACGTAGAAAATAATCTAGTACTAATGGTCATTAGGTACTCGCTAACATAACAGCGTATGTTTAGATAAAGCCCACGAAATTTAAATTTAAAACACACGTGGGAATATTACGTCCTATAGTGAACGACAGTAAACACTCAGCACCAATATCAATAAAATAACGCTATAGGTATATGTAAAAATATTTATTTTTAATATTTTATGTTTAGAATTATAAGACACTAAAGCAGGTAATAATAACAAGTCTATATCTCACACAAAACACAAAATAAGTAAAATATCAATTTATTTGAATTTATAAGCTATTTTAATGACTAATAACTGAAATACTTTGACAAATAATCGTCAAAACATTAAAACACTGCCGTTCCTATAAATAAGCGTTGTGTATTCATTATCCAAGTCATTTGACATCAAGTATAGTATTATTATCTATATAGTCGTTTCTCAATAATTATTCGAATACAGGAAAAAAATAGTCGTCTGGTACGGAAAGAAACGGGACATTTCGGGTCAAGAGTAGGCAATGAGGAGTATTTTTAATACATAAGAGTAAAATAAATATATATATATATATTATAATAAAACACGCGAAGAATTTAAACGTATTTATTCGTGTGTGAGTGTGAGCGTATGTGCTTTTATTGTGTCTGTGGGCCAAAACGTAGGCGTACTATAGCTATGTATTGTATAAATGTGTAATGTATACGTTCACAACGAGTTTGTTGTACGATCCTCTTCGAGATATTCCAACTACTTCATCACTACCTATAATATAATATTTTATGTCTGCTGTATGTCGCGAATAAGATTCAACTCTTTTTTTCGGTTTACCTATTTTTTACACAGAATATGATAGTCTCTTTTTGTAATTCGGTGACGACTCATGGGGCGGCGTTTATTCAATGGAAGATTAATCGTACATACATTTACAAAAGAACGAGTTATTTTTTCAATGACAAGTTGAAAGAAAAAACTATATTGCGGCAGCGTCGGGGAGGTGATAATCCCGAAGTACTGACTTCAGCCGAACTGCACAATGATCAGTTATACTTATATCAAAAATTTACTAAACAATTCAACCGTTTTAAAAGTTTAGATATTTAAATATTAAAACAAACATTTGTATAGACGACGACAATAACATGACAAACGAACATAAATACATAATACAATCACAAATCACAATACTAGAATAACATCCACCAGTCGGCGATAAACAACAAACTCCACTAGTCATCGCACAACAAGAGCGTACGATATCTAAGGAAAAATAAATAAACCTCAACCACTTGACGACGCGACAATATTATTCCATTGGTAAATAAACGTAGGTGAACGTCATCATATACCTGTTGTTATCACTGGAACGGTGGACGAATTGTTGTTGTGCTGTGTCATGAACCGGTTCATGATGGTGTCCTGGTGATACCGCTGCTGATGGGTGGTGTAAGTAGGCTGTTCGCCGAAACTATCGTCGAGGTCCTGCAGAAACTCAAAGCTCTCCCGGGTCATCGGGCTGTTGATGTTGGTGCTGAAGAATGCGTTGATAAACATGCTGGTGGCCGAGAACCCGGCAGAAGCAGCCGCCGACGACGAGGACGATGACGATGAGGTGACTTCGGACGACGAAGTCATAGCCCCATCGTTCTGCGACGCGAGTCGCAACATGTCGCCGAGTCGGTTGGTTTACATGTGATTAACAGCGGAGGCACGGCCGACTATGGGCCGTATGTCGTAACTGCGAGGTCGACCGCGGAAGTACGACCAAACAACCGGGATAGTAGTAGCTGTACTTCTGTAAAACGGGTTCGGAAACGTCCACTATATATATAAATGTAGCTTTGTTTATGTGTTTGTGTGATAAGACACGTCAACGTGTTTCGCCGCCGTTTTTCGTATGGGATTTTGTCTAAAAATATACCAAAAACTTCACCCTGCAATTTGGGACTTGTCGTGAAATTATAACATTACTATAATTATGACTACCAAACGTTTATGAAAGAATTCTTTACCATAAATAATACAAAAGACCATCTGGAGACCCAATACTTTCACCTAAACACCCCCAAATTTGTCCATCCCCGGAAGGCAAATAAAAATTATACTAATTTACTTGATTTTTTTTTTTTATGATTTTATTCTACGACGTCGCTACGACGCAGCAGCAGTAATATCACGTGAATGGGTTTCTTAGATATATTATACTATATCATTACATTAAATACATTATACATTATTATCAGTAGCATAATATAGAAATTAATTTCGGAGGGGGTTAAAAAACAATGTATGATAATATTATATATAACATTATAACAATCAAAATCAATGCCCATACCAACCATACATTTCAGGGGGGGTTTGAACCCCTAAAACCCCCCCTCTATATACGCCACTGATTATTATATATGTACGCGAGGGACCAGAAGCGATTTAATAATAAAGTGACGTCATTGCGCGTATACAATAGAATCTTGTGCTTAATTGCTGGCCCATCGAATGTACGGTTTAATATTTTTCTTCTTGCACAGACATAAAATTATAACATTATTACGTTATGCAGATGTCTGGACGATTGTCCGTACTTATCGAGGCCGACGTTTAACACACGCAATATTAAGACGTAAATAGGTAGACGTAAGAAATTGACAGTTGAACGATATAAATTTTGTTCGTCCCTAAAATAATCGAAAACGAGCACGGATAACAATTCAATATATTATATTATACGCGAAACCATCGTATTGCCGAAAACGCGGTCGATATAGTGTTTATCTTATTATTTTCACAGGCCTATTAAGAGCAGCTAAGCGATTATTTGTTTATCTATAACACGCGTGTATAAATGTATATTATTATTATATTATATACATAGGATCGTTAATGTTGAGTTTGTCTGTGTGTCACATTGCGCCGACTGTTTGAAAAAGTCCATTAAAAAAAACCGCATTCCACGTACGTTATATATACAGGTGCGATACGAGCGACGTCGTCTACAATGTCATCTTTATAGAAATCTATATGGTAAGTACCTACTACCTACCCACTACGAAATATATTTAATGTACCCATAATCCATATACATAATATATAATGTATTAACGAGTAAACGTAGATATACGTTTACTCGTTTTCAATTAGATTTCGATTTATGTAACGGAATGTTGTATTTTATATTTTGTCTCCCATGATGGTCAGTGTCTAAAGGTTTTGAAGTGAAAATTATATGATTTTTTTGTATTGTTGGATCGAATATTCGAAAACGGCTTTGAAACATGTCATTTTTTTATAGGTATAGGTGATTTTAAGTTGTCGTTTAGATATGCTATGCCAAGACTTTCAAAATCAAACACAATGTGCGTAGGAGTTGATTCATCCGATATAATAATATTTTTAGTATCATCGATTTTTCTTATCACCTATCTTTGTTTATCCGTTTAAAAGTACCTATACAACAGTATATTGTATAGTCAAGTAAACCAATCATAAAAGTAATAAATTATTTCGAAGAAACCACTTGACTGGAAAAAAAATGCGTTATGGTCGTAACATACACAAGATGACAGTATTGATTCGTTTGAAAGAAATTATGAATATTATATAATTTGAATAATTTAAAAAAATGTTTATAAATAAAAAAAAAACCAAAAACGTAACTAGTGTTTTTCCAAGTCATTGTGAAGTACCTCAGCTTGGTCGTAATCAAAATTTTGTCTTTGGTCGCACACAACCTAGCATAACATATCACCACAACACCCATTTCGTTAAATAATTATTATTATATAAATCATATATTTTCGTACCTCATACAGCGAGCCGTCCGCGAGCGGGACGACATGTAACAACGAAAACGAAATAAACTTAACACCGAACAATAACCCAAAAACGTTAGTCAAACTTGGAGCATAATACAGACACAAAATGTAAATGCACACACGTTTCAAAAACGAACAATCTAATATCGAAAAGTATATTAAACTGACAAAAAGTATCGGAGATAAAAAAATAACACGCAACGGCCGAGACAACGACGACGAGAGGAGACTTGAACGCGCGACGGGATGACACTGCCGGAACGATGAACTTGAACTGGCGGCTGCAGAGTGCAGGTGAGAGAGAGTGCGACGTCCGGGCGGCGGCGGCATTGGCCTCCGATATCAACACAACACGCGAGTGCCGCCGCCGTAGTCGTCACGACCGCCGGGTGGGGATAAGTTCAGGGCCAACACTGCGCCCGCCCGCCCGCTTAATACACCTCCACCACTCCCACCACAACTACACGAACAACGACGACTATATCAAGACTATATTATTATTATACCGCGACCGCGTACGACCGTGTATAAAGCACAATAATAAAATACTACCTATAATGTTGTAAAATCGTAATGTTTCGAGTAAAAAACACGATGAGCGAATCGACCAAAAACCAAGAAAATACAAACGTATCTACGGCGTTACGTTGATATTACGGCACACGAAAGAGAATATACATTCTCTCGGCTACGACGTTTTCAAGTGAAAGTAGTATACTCTCTCCGCGGCGGCACAGGCACAGGCAGAGGCAACGACGTCGACGTTTTAAAACGTTTTTTTTTTTTTATTTATCGTTTGTATACATCCGAAACCCGCAAACCCGAAGTCATAGTATTGTAAATAGTGTTGTCACAACACTGAACAGCACACGTAGTATACATAATCTCAAAATGTAAATAATGCGTCCAATCGGTAACCCGTTATAATATAAATTATTATTTATTATGTTGTTGAGATGCACTTCAAATTCTTACGAATTACCCTATACACGCACTATCCGTCCATCCTATCCGCGTCACCGCATTTTACGATACGGTTATTACTACGACGTGTATGGAGAGAATAATTTACTACCTACATCGACGCTGCACGACTGTTGTCATATATAGGAAAATCGTTGTTTTATTTTGTACCTACATGATTAAAGAAAAGTAGATACCAATAAGTAGATGATCTTCGTTTCCGTCAATTTTTCTCGAGAGATTATCATAGAACGTCATGATGTATTTTATTTTTATTCCACGACACGCCAAATAGTAATAGTGATATATTACACGAAAAACATGTTTTAAGAAAAAGTAAATGCATAATACAAACTCGTATACTACGTAAAATATTATACTATACACGACTTGTGTGTAAGTAAAATGTTATATCATAATCGGATCACGTGGCCGATTGTAGGGAGATTTTTTCAAACGTGGTCATACATTTTAATGCCTAAAGGGGTTAAAATTAATTTTGTCCACATCATACGTGAATGATTAATGGATATTTTTTTAAATGTACATGGAAACCCATGACTAACGCATATACGGTCTTCTCCTCCACATCATAAACGGTTCTCCAGCGAGATTTTTTATTATTATTATACCATTGGATAGGACGGAAAGAGACATGTCGGTAGCGTTAGTTTCAAGTTTATAGTCTTATCGAAACGTATTTCATTTCTTCGGTTATATTTATTATTATGCTATATGTATAGTGTATACGTTTCAACCAGATAAAGATAAACCCAAACAACAGCAGCAGCGCGGGACGGCCGCGGGCCATGGAGGCGGGTTTCTTAGAAGCGGTTTTTGACGCACACCTTGCAGTGCGCGGGGTTAAAAGCCGAACTCCAGCAACCCCTTTTAGGTACAGCAGGTGTTATACAACCCTCTCTCGGTATTCTCAACCCTTAGACATTCTTTATAACGTACTTGTAATATAAGACACACGCGGTGAATAAAACTCGTTAAGCAATACGCGTTGCGTGTATGTGTATGTGTGTAACAAGTATAGACTATAGATAGTGAAAGATAGATACAGCGAGAGAGAGAGAGAGAGAGAGAGAGATAAGAACCAGTTTAATTTGTTGATTTTGCGTCTCTTCTTAGAGGTTTAAAAAAAAAGCATAATAATACTCTGGAGGGATATTATAGTAGGTCCTATATACTGTACAACGGCTGTATACGATGGCTCCGCACGACCAACGTTTCCCCCGAGTCTGTTATATATATATATATTATACATTATATACATTAACGATTTCGATTTACGAGCTCGGTCGAACCAACTGGAGATTACGCGTACCTACCTCCTGATCGTAAAAGGGAATATCTGCGTTTATAAATGTAGAAATGAAATAGAAAAAAATATTCCGCGAATGCACATAATTATTGTGCGCAGAGTCCGAGATGTAATACGGTCCAATTACATGCCCATTGCTCGCACAAAATGAAAACATTTCAGAAGACTATTATAATTTATAATACTATTTAAACACGGCGACTGATGATGAGGTAACACACTAACACGGGTTTAGAATTACCGTAGAAGCAGTATTAAATTGTCTAAGATTTCAATGAATAATTATATCTTTATAATAATTATTTTTATTTTCTGACACGGTGCTTTCCAAGCTATAAATGTATTTCATTTTCATATACTATTATTTTAACAATGTATATTTTAGGACTTTGGTCTTTTCAGCGCGTTTCTTAATTGTTATGTCATTTTTAACCTAATTATTTAAAATATGACAAAAACAAAAAAAAAAATCTCATTAGACTTAAAGTTACACAATATATTACGTTTTTTTAATTTTTGTATAATACCTTAAGATGATGTCAGTGCCATATTTGTTTTCTCTCTTAGACCCACGCGCGACATAGATAAAACTCTTTCACCTAAAATCATATTTTACTATTTTTGAGTTGATCTTAGAGAAAAATCACAAAATTAAAGAGGATAATATTTTTGAAAATATGACATATCAGTTTTATATTTTATTATTATTTGATTTTGTATTCAACTTTCAAAAAAAAAAAAATTTAATTGAAATAATATTGAAATTGTTTTGAGACAATATTTAGACAAATCGATAAGTCATGCCATCAAAAATAATATTCTCTATCGATTTTATAATAGGTGATTTTACTCTAAGATAACTCAAAAACATAAAAAAATATAATTCTGCGTAAATGTGTTTTGTCTGTTGAGCATGAGTCTGCAGAGAGAGAAAACAAAATAGTGCGCTGACATCTTCTTAAAAATGTAATCTGGTTTCGAAATACTACGAGTCTCAGATTTATTCGATTGATTACATATATACATGTCAACTTTATCTTATTTCTAAAACAGATTCCTCTCGTTATTAAATAATAGGTACTTTAATTCTATTAACAAAATTAAAAATTAATTTATATTCATAGTGCATAAAGATAAGTAAACAAAAACGTTTATTATTTATATATAGATAAAATAGAAACAAATTTATTATGATGCAGTTTATAGCGTAAAGTGTGCTTAAAATTTAAATTTAAAATAAAACACTTAAAACAGGATACAACTTATAATTGTTATTTCAATTCAAAAACGTTATTACTGCATGTATCAGACAAGTTACTTGAATCTAGAAAATCATAAAACGCCTTGATAACTTAAACATAGGCAACACAACAGCGCATCCCAATCACGCGTTCTTTACAATTCCATTAAAAACATATTTCTATCTCATGAAAAAATATCCAACTCATATCAATTCAAAAATGCGTACGTTTTTTCCTAATTTGTGTGATTTTTACACAAACTGCAAATACGAATTTATGCGTTTTTTTTTTTTTTGGTATTATTCACACCTAAACTGCAACTCTAAATCGATATAAATGCGATATTTGGCGAAGTATTATATTGCAATGATCGTAATGTCGACAAAATACACACGTCACAAAAAACGGATAGATCGCAATCGAACGAGAACAAAAATAAAATTAACTAATTAACGCTACAGTAAATTTCACAATGAAAAAGCGTTATTGTACAGCCAGGCAATTAATTCTCAGGGTGTAGTTACAACCGTTGAGTATTGTAGCATTATACGCTTTATCGTGTTTATCGAATGAAAATAGAAACGAACATTGAACACCACAGGTAATTTGAGCATGTTTGCCATCGAGGAGGAACTCAAGATTTTCCGCTGTAGATCTCCGTTCGACCGATTTGAAATGCGATTTTCGTTTCTTATTTATCGAACTCGCAAGCATGCACATATTATTATTATTATAGATATTATTCTTTGGCAACGTTTCACAAGCGTCAATAGGTTTTTGCGCCACCGCCATGATTATTTTTTTTCTGTTTGCTTGTCACGGATGCGTTAACGTCGTAATAACAACAATACGTAAAATATACGCACAACTCCCGCCGGTATTGTTATAACACGAGATATTTTGATCGATAACGTGGTGTTTTTTTATGCGTTCAAATCTTTATTCCCGGCCTCCGCCAAATATCGACGACGACAAACGTTCTCTCGGCGTCAAATCCGGACGCGATAACCTTCACGAAATTGCAGC
>VUJU01004882.1:0-16333 GCA_009835225.1 Aphis craccivora
TATTTATATTACAATAATGGTAATTAGCTGATAACAATATAGAGCTTTTTGTATACGATGTAATGATCTATAATCACAAAATAATTATTCTGTGCTATAATAGTGTACTAAGTAAAACTTTTTATTATCATTGGACTGCCTATTTAAATTTTAGATTCTACATTAAGCCAAAAATTATTTTCCTATACTGTTTTACCAGGGCTTTTCCCTTCAATCACTTAAAATATTGAACTAGCCAACTAGATATGGATTAATTTTTATTTTATCAACAAAAATTCCGTATAAATGCAGACAACAAACATGCAGTTTTTATAAACCTGATATTATTATCAAATTGTTTACTTGATATACCTACCCATTAGAAATATATAGATAATGCATTAATGTGTAATTAGAATTCCAAGAAGATATGAAATTAATATTTCCCAGAGGAAACAAAACTAATTGACAAAATGATATAATGATTTAGATTACATTACTTTATTTTTGGATTAATTTATATGATAACGATTCTTACAAGACATTCATTATCATAAATTCTTGTACTTATACTCTTAAGTTCCAACCTACTTCTACTAGTTCTACTACTACTACTTACTACTTGCTACAAAATAAAGTTTAAGATAAAAACATTGCTATTTTATTTATATCTTCAATTGATATACCTATAACCTATTTGTTTATGTTTATGTGATTAAGAGAATGAAATCAAAACATGCACATTTTACATTCAGAATTATTTTCTATAATTAAAAATCAAATTATTAACATTTTAAAACAATAAATTTCATACACAAATATGACTTTTCCTAGAATGAAATTATACTTACTATATAATAGTACAATTACAATTTAAAGTACATTAGGTATTCAAATATTACTATTATTCATTATACATTATTGTCATTATGATTTATGATTTATTATAGATATGGGATACTGCTGGTCAAGAACGTTTTCAGTCATTAGGAGTGGCATTTTATCGTGGTGCTGATTGTTGTGTATTGGTATTTGATGTTACATCACCAGGATCTTTTAAATCTTTGGATGGATGGCGGGATGAGTTTCTAATTCAAGCATCACCTTCTGATCCAGATCATTTCCCTTTTGTGGTTCTAGGAAACAAAGTTGATTTAGATAATCGAGCTGTAAGTTTTATTATTTTCGTTAAATGATTATTATTTAAGTTTACATATGAACCATTATGTATAGGTGTCCACTAAAAGGGCTCAGCAATGGTGCCAGAGCAAGAATGGTTTACCATACTTCGAAACATCTGCTAAAGAAGCAGTCAATGTTGAACAAGCTTTCAAAACGATAGCGCGAAATGCATTAGCTCAAGAATCAGATGTAGAGTTGTATAATGAATTTCCCGATCAAATTAAATTGGATGGTGGTTCTTCAGACAACAGATCTTCAGGTGGTGATAATTGTGCTTGCTAATTATAGTAAATTATTTAATTTCCTGGAATATTGCTGTCTATTATCAACATACTCCTTGGCTGAGTTTCTAGTAAGAGTCTCAATGTTATTGTCTTGATGAGTATAATTATATTTATTTATATATAAATTAATGAAAAAGAACATTATATATAACGTGGAGATAGTCTATTATTTAATATTATTTGAATTTAAGTTATAAATATATATTTTATTATTTTTGTTTCTACTTATATGTATGGTCATATTATTATACCCTAATATTATTTTTATAATTATTATTACTTTTCATTAATTTGTCGACAGAATGTTGAGTATTTTGTTGTACTTATAAAATATTAAAATATTTAGCTTATTTACAAATACTTTAGAAGAAGACATGCATTATTATGTTAATATGTATGTACATTTTCTGTATAAATATTGATACATATTCATCATATTCCTTCGTTTAGTATACATTTTTACTTATGAAATAAACATTTTTATAATGTGAAAACATTTTTTTTTCTATGTACCTTTGTATAAAATTTAAATTTGAACAAAATCAATTTGATTAGTAATAGCTAAATATTATTTCTAATTTTATTCCTGATTTATCTTCATAACTTTTCTTCATTAATCTTGTTGAAATATTATACCATTGCTAGCAATAATCGTTCAAATTGTTTTTTATTTGTATATAAAGTATGTTCTACTTTGTTATTTTTATCTGTAAATGGAATATTAACAATCAATAATCAAACCCTTTCCGAACAGTTATTGTGAAATTAAGTGATAAATTAAATATTGTAAATATTGAGAGTTCAATACTCAAATATATGACATATTAAAATATCTGTTTGATTTTGCAACAACATTTTTATTCCATTCAGTAAATATAATTATATTTTCTTAATAATATACTTTGCTAATTAAATTTCTATTAAAGAATCTAAATTCTACAGGGTTTCCCATGGAGATCTGACAAATGAAATAACAATACAATGATACCCATAGGCGCCCGCGTATGTTACTTAACAAGAATATTGATATTTAAAAAAATTGTAAAAATCAGCCACTTGACTTAAATAAATGTTTTTACCATATAAATTTTTCTGAAAATCTGATTTACAAATTGGCTATTTTGAATATTCTGGAAAAAAATTTTATTAATTTTTAAGTTTTTTATTTTCAGTATTAAAAAATAAAAAATGTAGTGCAATTGTCTATGATTTATATTTAAAAGAATTTTTTTAAAAATATTAATTAGAACAAAAGTTATTTCATTTGTCAGATCTCCATAGGTCAGGACACCCTGTGTATGGCCCACAAAAGAATATTCTGGGCGTTGATTGAGTATTATCCACATATTTTACATCCTGATAACATTAATGTCTATCAATATCAATCGCTACCATCAGTCTACTGTCTACATGGGCGAAACAGATGTATTCTCTCATCTCTGATAGGCCAGTGTTATAAAATATAAAATGTACTATGTTCATGGTTGCATTTTATATTTTCAGAAATAGAAAATTAATGGAAATCTCATGTGAATTTGTATGATTTATATAAGTTTGTTATTTGCCTAGCCAGTACCTATAGGCACTATCGTATCGATGGATTCAAGGCAAAAGGACTTAAGTGATATTTTTCTAGGTTTTCAGGGATGCAAAAAAATTGTTTTTGTGGTATTTTAAATTTTTAGCTTCATTAACTTTTTGAATGTGATTTTTGAGATTTTATTCAAAGTTTTTAGTGCTAAAAAATTTCTGATAAGTTATTACTATTATTGAAATAACAAGAACAATTTTTATGAAATAATTAAATTTTTTGACGATTGTGTCCTAATTTTATATTAATATTATACCAAACACATTGTTGTACGTCACTTAGTCCCATATTATATTTTATTCTATTGGTGTATGATCTCCTTATTATTATTTGTTATTGGTGTTTATTTACTAAAAATGTTGTGTAGTCCTGTGATTTTAAACTAATACTTTATGAAGTGTCTAACAAAATTAGGTAATACCTAAATGGGAAAAAAAAAAAATTAAATTAAAGCTCAGTCATGTCAGTTCACTTAAATTTTTAAAAGAACTAAAGTTTTAATGAAAGAGTAAATCATTTTCATCCAGTGAAATAACGGTATGGATTATATAAAAAAAATATGCCTAATGTATGATTTATTTTTTCATCATATGATTTTATGGTACAACCTATCAGTTGTTAATATTAAAATTAAAATTAACATGAAACAATTTGGGGATGATAAGCACCCCAAATTGCACCCATTAAATAGGCTTGTCGCATTCTTCCAGATTTGATTCAAACAATCCCGGTTTTAGAGGCATGACTCGGTAGTTGGTGTCCCAACTGATTATTCAGTTTGTTCCGGTTAATAGAAGCAGAGAGAAAATTATAAGTACCTACACTGTGTTATTATATTTAAATAAAATAAGTATATAAATATCTATTTTTATATTATCGCGTAAGCGTTACATTTATGTTCTTAATTTTGCTTACGTAGAAGTTCGATGTATATTATTTTAATTATTTATATGATTTATGACCTTATTATAAACTTTAAAATTTGATTTAATTTAATTTATTTATATTCAATACATATAAGCATAGCTAAGTTTCTTTATTCTTATTGTTTGAAAAAATATTGATAATGATTTTAAAACAATATTGCTGTAACTAGATGTATGTTTTATAAAATAGGAAGGAAGACCTAAATAATGTATACCTATGAAAATTGTAGTTATCCTTTAATCTAACTGAACTTATAAGTTTTAACTTCATTCTATGGACAACTAATTATATTGTTTATATTTAATGTGCATAATGCATCTGCAATTAAGCATTCAGAAATTAATAAGGTTTTTGTAATAAACTTTGATAATCTTACGAATGTTTGAATAACTTTGTATACAAATTTACGTAGGTATATCATATTGTTATTTAATAGTAGAGGAGGGAGTACCTTAAGAATCCAAAGGGCTACATCGAGGGTTCTAGATTAGAATTTAGAATTTCTTGTTACTACTTATGAACACGGAAATCTTGAATAAAAAATAAGTACCCATAGTAGTGTATTACAACTAAAATTCATCCTAAAGAGTAAAGGATAATCATAGCAGAACAGTTGTAGGTACAATACATAACATAACCTAACATATATGCTTATAAGCTTATTAGTTAGTAATAAACCATATATATATAATTCTATATAGTTGATCCATAAAGCTAAAAGCTTCTTATTTGTGTCTGGTATTACCATCAAAATTCATTAAGACGTTTAATCTATTACTGATAAAATTTGTTATTTAAAAAAAAAATATAATTTTTACAATATTTCTCTGATAGTCTGATATTTGTATGCATATTTAAAATAAATAGGTTCAGTAGTAAATTAACTGAGTACCAAAAAACGTCACATACACGGTTTAATTGAGCAAACTCTGCTTTCATATAACATAATATATAATTATAACATCACGTCACAGCTATCTTTTTATTTGCTTAGCTAGCGCCAATACATTACATATTATAGATCATTATTAATTACTATCCCTTATAATATAGGTACTTAATATTATGTTTTGTAGGTTGAATAGTATAATTAATCATTTTTTTTATATATATATATAATATGGTACATTAATCATTGTACCATATTTTATAATAATACTTATAATTAATTTGAGTAAAAGAAAATCAGACCAATATGGTTAAATTTTATTCTAAATAATCATTTAAATATTGCTATCGACTTATACTTGTATGATGTATGCATATAATTTAATGATTATGGCTTTAAAATTTAAACAACTAATTCTTTTTTCTCTCATATATAGATGAAATTATTATGTTTCTATCGCTCAACATCGTAATGTTTCGTTAAACGTTATTCATTTATAATTTATATATACGAACGATCAGCTTATGACCCACGATTGAATTTAATTACACAATTTCATTTTGTTTAAACATTTAATTTATCTATATTAGGTACCTAATTGAAATTCAAGAATTTCGGTATTAGCCAGAACATAACGTAATATATTACCTACCTTATATTATTGTATAGAGAGAAAGATTTTTAAACTTTTTTGGCTAATCATTTTTATTTTTTAGTATATTACATTAAATTATACAATTTATAATCATGACTTACATAGTTATATATGCCTAATAATGTATTTCCTATAACTCAAAAAAATGGCAGAAGCGTCAACCCAGTGATTTTCTGCGTTTCCGGTGGACGGCGCAGGTGCGCTAAGACCGGATAAAGGCATTGTTGACGGTGTATAATAATTATAATTTATAAGACATTATGGCATTCGCTACAGTCTATCTTTTTTATACGCCTTGGAAAACCGGCGACCTAGTTACGCTGCACTCCACTCGTATATTTGTATCCTTCGCCCCCGCTATCACACATTATATCCACTCGCTGTCCTTTACGTCATGATTAAACGCTTGTGGAGTTAATCCATTATTCTTCAACCCGGACTTATCTGCATGAGAATGTATATCGAGGTGATCATCTGATTTCAACTCCGGAGGGCGAAAATCGGAAAATAAATAAATACTTTCAAAACGCACAAATGATCGTATGATGTGCATGCACGTTGCACATATTATAACACCTACGTTGATAGTAATACGTATTTTTACAAAAATATATGTCGCCGTTCAATTCAGTTTTAAAATTCCAACATCAAAATACCGAAAAGACAAAAGCACAGTTACCAATAATATTCTCATTTTTGTTAAATATTATTTTATTGTAATTTGTAGATATTATAACAGTGTATATATCTATAATTTTATTTTAATCCATTTTAATTTCAAAAGAGAAAATTGTAATTTATGTTGCATGCCACGTATAATAGTAGGAGCTATTTTATCGATTTTATTATCGATTATAGAAAAGTTTGATTACCTAAAATACCTAATATAATATAATAATTATTATTATATCTTTAATTTTTGTATTTTAATTATAATAGGTACATAATGTATTAATAGATGGATCTATATAGTATTTTTTTTTTTATATAGTACCAAAACTTATAAATATAAATTGTCTTAAATAAGTATCTATAATCCATTAATACATAATGTTCTCATATAGGTATTATTTGATTAGGTATTAACCAAGTTAATATTATGTGAAATGTGAATGTGTGTTAATTAAGGTTCAGATTTTAAATAATATGCTCTTTTTTTATGTATGAGATAGAAATCTAATTTTTATGTTCCTATAAATTCGTTTTATGTCATTCTGATTCCAATTTAGTTTTGATTTTTTCAGCTTTTATTATGTAAATGCTTTTTTCAGCTATTTCAGTTGTATAATTTTTATATGTTTATTATGCTACTATAACTATTATTATACTTCTATAA
The DNA here is from genome assembly GCA_009835225.1 of Aphis craccivora. Taxonomy (NCBI): domain Eukaryota; kingdom Metazoa; phylum Arthropoda; class Insecta; order Hemiptera; family Aphididae; genus Aphis; species Aphis craccivora. The sequence continues at coordinate 6,844 of VUJU01004882.1, forward strand.
TAGTAATAATAAAAAATTGAATTAATAAGAAACGGAAAAACCCAGAATTCGTTATAGGTAGGTATTCGATTATTATATTGTTTTCTTATCGACTTATTTATTAAATCTATAAAACGTTTATATATATATTATCGATCTACATATTTTAGCAAGCAGTACATCGATATCGACCACTTTAAAATTTAAGATTTAGTGTCGTAACTTGAAACCTCTTATATGCACCGATCAATTCAGTGGATGCAGAGAGTCGTTTTCTGCGTATAAAAATATTCCGTTGGACAATATAGTCAGTTTCACTACTTACTTCAAATCTAGAGAAATGCATGGTAATTAATTAATTTTTTTAAACTTAAAATTCTTTTTTTTTCTTTTTTTTATTCATTTTTATAACTAGTTCGTGTTAATTTTTGGTCATGTTTTTTTTTTTTTTTTTTTTTAATTAAAAATACTTCTTTTTTGATTTTTTTAAAACAATCGTGTGCTTTATTAGTTGCTTATTATATGCTTTCAAATTCGAGCCCTAGTGATAATATCTAGCGGTGATAGTGTTTCCATAAGGGCAGGTCATGACTTCACCTGTGAGCACTGGTATACTGACATACTGTAACTATAAATAGTAATAAAAAAATTCGAATCTCGTCTGAGTGTAACTTATCTATATAGAGGTTTACACATTGCACACTACACTAACACAACGTATACCAGGGGCGGTCAAATGGTCGATCGCGGACAATTTCAAAGTCGATCATTTTAAAATTTATTTTATCTTTTAAGTGCATATTATTAAACACTTTATGCAAAACTGTTTCTTAATAATTATAGTTATTTAATGATAAAAAAAATTTTCTATGGAAGTCGAACCTTAAAGGTGAAGTATATTTTGAGTAGATCGTAATAAAAGAAAAAATTGGCCACCCCTGACGTATAATTATTAACCACTAAAAAAAATAATCAAATATAATATTATTTTAGCTTTTCCTTAAGATTATAAAATGTCGGAAAGGGGAAGGGAATTGACCCTCAGATCATACTTATCGCTTCATTTATTAATATTATAGGAATTATAAACGAATAAATATTTTTTTCCTTGATTAATTTATAAAAGCTTTATTACAATTATAATATTTTATTATTTTAATTTTAATAAAATGGTTTATAAATTACAACTAAATAACTATCTATTTATAATGGGTTCATTTTATTTAAAAAATGTCTACAATACTTTATTACTTCTGTAAACCAAATAACTAAGTACCTATAATTTTTATTTTATATATAGGTACAAAAATTTATTATATGAATACATGAGACTTGTATCAAAAAAATTCTAAAATCAAAACAATAATAATAATAATGATAGAGGTAGGCAAGTAGGTAGGTCACATTGCTGTACATTACAGGTGTCGAGTGAAACTCGTAATCGAGTAAATCACTATACCTAATAGATTTTCTTAAATTTGAATTCAATGATAAAATTTTATAACCCTTTATATGCCATGAAAAACGATTTTAAACAAAGAAGGTTTTAATTTTTGTATTACATAACAATTATTTTGATGATAAAATAATATTGGTTTTGCGTAAAAATTCCCGTTTTCCTTAAATGTTTTGTTTGTTTTTTCCAATTACTTAAAAAAAAAAGTAGAAACATACTAAACTTATTAATTTTAACCTTTCTAAAGTACAAACTAGAATACTAAAACTAATTTTCTATCCAAAACTACCCTCAATGTGAAAATTGAAGCATTTTATCGACTATTTATCACGTAGGTACCTAGACACAATATAAAAACATAACTATATACATTATTCAATCATTGTAAAATCAATAAATTCATAAATTACTGAACTCAGAATTGGAAAACTTACAATAAATTATAATTAATAAGTATTTATTAAGTTTTAACTTTAGGTGATACAGTTATTATGTTTAAATATATGGTTTTAAAAATATGCTTTCTTTATTATTAATTGCTGAGTATTTAAAATAACATGTTCAAATAGTTAATTGGCCCAAAACATTAACATTTTAATGATAAATAATAATAATCATAAATTTAACTACAATATTTATTTGCGATAACATTGATAAATATGATGAATAAAATAGAACGTTTTCTATATTTTTCGAAAATAAATCAAAATTATTATAACATAATAATACCTAGTGTGAACATGATATACATAAGTAACTTTTGCCATCTTTTATTAGAATTTGATACCTATTTATTTTTATGCCTGTATATCAGTTAAATTTTAGTTACATTGAATACATATATACATAAATACATTTTTATGCTGAAAAATTTATGAAATATTAAAAAAACCATAGGTAAATGATTAGTTCTATTATTATTGCTGCTTAAAAAAATATATAATAGGTACAATAGGTATATAAATATTAATTTGAATTTAGAGTTTTATATTGGCTGTGTACACGCTGTCAGTTCACTGTTTATGTATTAACCGATTCTAATGCAATAGATTTTTTTTTAATCTTACAGTAAATATTATACAGATTAGGTATATACGTATTATCTAACAAGCTTTACAAATTAAATATCAATGTAGGATATTATTATTCATTATAGAATATAGGTATATTATACCTCTATATTATGTATAAAATGTAGACTGCAGTTATATATCGCCATATCGGACAGCTAATATAGTTCACCGTGTACATGTAATATTTATGTAACTAGCCTAGAGCTAACCAATATTATGTATTATAATTATTATGGTGTAGTATTATAATTTATAATACTATATTATAAATCAAGGGTAGATGTAAAGATTTTTTTCAAGTATATAATTTATAGCTAAGAAAACAACTTTCGTGTTAATTTTTCTTTAAATTTAGACAAATTAAATTAAATATGTTAACATTTAATAAGCAATACAAAAAAGTTTAGTCACTTACATCTTAAAGCTATCTTATTTAGTAAATAATACCTTGTTATAAAATAGGTAATATTTTTAATTAATAAAATATTTTTCAATTATTTTTAAAATCTTATCGTTAAATATGATACCTATCACGTATTTAAATCCATCAAATTAAATAAATCAAATATATTTATGATTATAATATTATATTTGTATACAATATAAGTACTTATTTTTACGCTGTTTAAAAATGTATTAGTGGACAAAAAACTGAGTAGGTACTGACATAGAACGAAGTATATTTTTGAATATTTTGCAACAAGTTTGCCAATCTATTTAAACATTTCTTTTTTTTTTGGTTACAATCCAAGTTTTTTCTCACAAAATATACTGTTCCAATTAGTTAGCAATGATAAAATTGGTTTAAATATTATATAGGGAACGCATTATTTATGTAAAAAAAAACCACAGTAGAATCTAGTTTTAGATTCTGAGTGGCGCGATGAATGTATAGATTTTACAATGTTGTTTTTTTTTTGTGTCTGTGTACACGAGAACGTGTCGAAATAATGCTGCAATTTCAAACTTTGGGGGTGGTTTCCGATAGTTAAATGAATCTAGTTGGTGCATTGGGGAGGACATTTTTTGAATTTCCCAATATTTTTCAAAAGTGCCGGGAAAAACCAAAAAAAAATTAATCACTGTAAATACTTGAAATTTTTATGTTAGTGTTATCTATATACAGTTAAATTTTCAAAAAATTTTGACTTTTTTTGAGTTATTTATAGACCACTGAAATTTTCGATTTTTTTTTTTTGAAGTGTCGATAGAAAAATTTTGGATGACCAAAGAGTTTTGAAAATTTAGTACAAGGTTCCTTATGAGTTTTTCTTGTTGTAGCTAAAAAAAATTAAAAATCGTTTGTCACAATTTTTATTTATAAGCGTCTATAGTTCAAATTTTTACGAAATCTGTCGAAAACGCGAAAATTTGCAAGTAATTTTGTAGTTGAAAAATCATAAAATTTTTTTTGTTCATAACTAAGGATTAAAAATACAACACTAAATTTTTCATAAGTTTTCCTTAAAGTAACTATAGAGAAAACTCGTAGCATCATTATAGGAAAAATTTTAAGTGCAAAAATTTTTAGGAAAATGCGTAACGATACGATTTATCCTCAAACGATTTTAAATATTTGTTATTATTCAAAAAGTATGAGTCGTAGATACTTGAAAATTTTACCAGTTATTTAGATTGACGTTTTCTTTACATGATTTACATAATTTTCAAAATATTTTGACTTTTTTTGAGATATTTATAGACGACTGAAATTTTCAATTTTTCTGAATTAAAATTTAAATTTGAGTGTCGATAAAATTTTTTTTGTCCTATCAAAATACTTGAAAATTTAATATAAAGTTCCTCATAAGTTAATCTTATAGTGATTAAAAAATTATAAGAATACATAGGCACAATTTTTTTTTTATTAGCATTTGAAGTTCAAATATTGACAAAAATTCGTCAAAATCATGAATATTTGCAAATTACTTTGTATGTTTAATTCATAAAAATTTTGTATAAGTAGCTAAAAGTTGAAAATTGAATACAAGATTTTTCATAAGTTTAGCTTACATTAATTATAAAAGAACTTAAATTTTGGTGTATTCAGGCTATTAAAACATAAACCACCTTTTTCACTAACTACTGGAAATTATATTCTAGGCTGACGAGTCATCTCCGTTCAGAATCGTTTTTCGTATACAATGATACGTATCATTGGATTCATATTTAACACTCCTATATAATAATTTAATAATAATTATCCATAGGGCACCTAATGTACAGCAGAGCGGTACCCACTTACCCACTTTTTTTTTTATTGAAAATTATAAAATACTTTACATTTACAAGAAGGCTAGTATAGTCATCTTCATTTAGGAGCTATTATAATTATAAAATAATAAAAATAAAATATAAGCAAATGACATATTTGATTATTATCTTAACATTCCTAACTAAACGAAAGTGTAATAGCAAAATATATCATACCTACTAATAATCGTAATAAATATGGTTTTAGTTTTAGTATGACTATAAAATATAATACATTTGGCTATACCTACCCATTTAATGATATATTATTATATTTACAATTATTTATCACTTTTTATCATAAATCGTATTGTACTTGGTGCGATTTCCTTAAGCTTAAGCTTAACAGTTAACAATTATTATGACAATTATTTAGGTAAGTGTTTCATCGGTGTAATGATATTTTTTTTTAATTTATCATATTATTTTAGTTTTATATATTTTAAAGTAGAATAACTATTTAAAAAGTGTTAATGTATATAACTATCTAAATTTCACAGTTTTGGATGGAGGTTTCCTCTTGTAACTTTATTCTTGAATAGATTTAAAATGTATACGAGTGTTTTTAATATTTCATATTTATCCATCATATTTACCATATAACTATTTATATATTTTTAAATCAAAATTTAGGTTATTTACTTTTAAAGGAATTACTTATATTATCTAGAATCTGAGACCTGAGTTAAATAGTAACTAGATTAAAATTTAAAAGCGAAAAACTAACTATCACGATGAAGCAATACAATAAATAAATAAATAAAATATAATGAGTGATACATTATAATAATATTGAGTCATAAAGAGGTAATCGATCGAAAATGTTGTATAGTTGGATAATATTGTTTTTGATTGATCGTAAAATACATAGGTACCCATTATACAATTTATGTGAAATACTTGTATGGACATAAAATTTGTTTAGAGGTCGAATTGATATTAAAATGCGTTGTTAACGTTTGATTGGTTTTAAACGTAAACGGTCACAGGTACACGAATATTATATATAGGATGATGCTCAACAGTGAAAGCTAATTATTTTAAAAGTTTAAATATTTTGAAAAATGTTATCATCTCGCAATCATAACATTTTACACTGCTACTTATTTTTTATAGCATTATTTTTGTTGGTAACAGTTTTTGATTTTTTGATGACGATGCTAAAAACCTATATTTTTTATTTTATTAACAGTATAAGGATAATTAAAAAAAAAAAATGTTATTATAAGACTTAAACGTCATATTTCATTTAGGTATAACTGTATGCAAATTGTTAAATACTATTTTAATAGTTATGTGCTTTATTTGTTATTGTATATAATTATTAATTTAAATGTATTCAAAATTTCAAACTGTCTTCTGGTCAAATACAAATTATTATTATTATTCCAATAGAATTTTTTTTTTTAAAATAAGTAAAGATAATACGCATTGGGTTTTGTTAAAAGAATCGCCTTGTATATAATATTATTTTGTGATTATAATATTTACCGATTTATTACGAGTTATGACGGTTTTATTATTAATAAATTTATCTGGCAGTTTGGTGTATAAGTAAATCGGTAAACGGGCTAAAGTTCAGCGGGCTTCTCTTATCTATGCCGAGACCGTACGCGGTGTATACAGTATACACGTCTATATTCTGTACATAATGTATTTATAATCATTGAGTCAGTACATCGTTAATAATTCACTATATTATGTATCTATGACGGTATGATAATATTTTAAAGTATTAATTATTATGTATAATAAATGAAGGTTTCACTGATGATTACTGTCTACTGATCGAGTACCGTTCGACCCGAACAGTCGCGAGTCAGTTCGTTTTTGTCGTTTTCATTCGATCTGACACCGTGAACGTGGGAAGACAACAATTAATACAACGAGTACGATTACGTACAGGTTATCGATAACTATTATTGTAGTCGATCGGTGCTAATAAAATACGGTTTTAAACGAATTATCTATTTTGTCGAGGCAATTTTTAATTTTAGTTAGTATGTAACCGAATTTGTCTTCGGTGCCGTTGCTTTTTATTCTCTATATACTTTATAATATTATATTGGAGAAAATCGGTTACTACAAATAATGACCGCCGCGGCCAAGACTAGCATCATGGACGCCGTCAACAAGGGCGTACATCTGTCCGGTGCCGTGCTCTTCACTTACTCGCTGTACTATTATTACACATACGTCAACATACCAGCCCGTCTCAACCCCCTGGACGAGGCCATTGGTGGAAAATTCAAATATCTAACCTTCTGCAATATGGTAAGTACTTTTTGCTTTTACGCTATTCGTGACGTTAAATTGTTTTCAATTTCATTCATTAAGTTTGATTATTTGCAAATTTGTTTGCACCTCCTATTACTACCTATTTCCTAAATACAATTTCTGTCAATTTAATAAATATTAAATACTTTTATACCCTTCGGTCTATGCAGAACACTGTGCACATCAAAAACAATTGTCCAGACATTTTTCACGAATTCACTGAGAAAAATTTTTTTACGGGGAACAAAATATGGTAAATGTGACCACAATTTCAGTCAAAATTTCCACAGGGACAGCAATAATTTTAGTTACAATAATTAATAAATTGTTGTTAACTATAAAATGTTGTTTTAAAAACAATATAATATTGTATATATTGCAATTGTCTGGTAGTAATTACGATAAAGCTATTTCAAACCTATTTGGTAAGACGATACAGTATAATTTTTTTCAAAAAAATCGTTGCTGCAAACTTGCAGCAGTTCAGCCTCCGCATTAATGCTATCTACTGTAGGCGTCTTTATTTTCACCTATTTTCCCTCTATAGGTCGTATTTTTTAGTTTTTCTAAGTTAAAATATGACGTAGTGTTTTTAACTCTTGTGAGCTCAGCAGTGCAAAAGTAGTCCTTTCGGCTTTTCTTTACCTAGTCAAAATTAAAAAAAAAAAATCGTTAATAAATTGTTAGAGATTGTTGGACAACTTTCAAAGTTTGTAAGACTCGATTAATGATTTTCAACAATAGACATTTTTAACTTTTGCGATGTTACCGTAAAGATATAGCAACACAGAAGTTTATTAAAATTTATTTTGTAAATTTGTAATCAAACCATGCTTGTAGCCTTTATCTAAACATTCAGTAGCAGGGGTGCCCGCAGAAAATCAGCTCAAAGGGTGCAAAATTAAATGCATGTTATATATTCACATACTCGCAACAACATAATGTTATTTTTGTAGAACTAAGATGATCAAAAATATTATTTGTGCTGTAGGTAATTCACTAACAAGAGTTATTATGAACGCCGAAATTTTATAAAATAAAGTTATGAATCTCATGTGCACAGTGATTATTTTGTTTATTAAAAAATTTTAGTGGGTGCAATGGCAGTAATGGCACCCACTGTTCCCTCTCTGCGGGCGCTTCTGTTCAGTAGTATTGTGTAATGCTAAAGGGATGATAAAAAAAACATATATTTTTTTTAAGTTTTAAATTATGTATTAAAATAATGACAATTTTCAAATTATTTTTTGCAAAGTAATTATTTATTATTAATTACTGTAACGTCCCCTGCTCACGTATTGCTCTACTGACCTAGGTCTATAAGACCCGGTAGTAAAAATTGTTGTCTTTTAAATTATAAGCTTGAATTAAAAATTTTTTTCTATAACTTTAATAATAATATGTACCAGGTATAACTTAAATTTAATTTTAGATATTGTAAACTTGCCCAAAATTATTTGCTCATATGTTTCTCTTATTGTTGTGCAGTAAATAGTAAATATAACTATCCTTTCTAAAAATTGTTTGTACTTTTTTCATTTATTAATAAAATAACTGCGTTGTCATAGGCCATTGGCAAATATTATAATAATACATATTACATAATAAACACTAGTTTATATTTTTTGAGCTTGAATGAACTAATAAATGTCAGAATGAATGACAAGACTACAATAATGATTGTTTTTTTTCACAGGTCATTCAAACATTTTTTTACCTATATGCGGTGTTCATAGATCACATTGCCGTGCGTACTTGCTCAGCTGTCACATCAGAGTCGCTTGAAAGAAGTAAACACAATTTTTTTACAATTTTTGCATTCCCGCTGTCAATGGTAATATATATTTATATTTACAAATTACAATAATTGATAAAAATTAACTTTAATTTAAGATAAAAATCCATGTATACAGTATGTCCCAAAAGTCCCGTATCACCCTTAATATCTCCATGGAAAATCAACATATTTAAACGGGTTTTTTTACAGTATTATGTATGGAAATTCTGATTGAATGGCATAAAATTCATTTTCTTTTTAAAAATTGTCAAAAAATTGTTTATGCATTTAAGAATTTAAAATTTTTAGGACAGCCATTTTCTTGAACATATTTTTTTAAAACAGTCCAGAAAAAAAATATTAAAATTGAATAAAAATTGACCAAGTTAGAGCAAGTTATGTTTTTGAATAATTATATGTTTAATATTAGGAACTCTCTGGTACGACATTTGCATTCCAACTTTAAATAAACTTGCTACGCTCACCTACAAAAATCACATAAAGACTTTCAATGGGTACTTACATAAATCCTGTTGTCATTCATCTTGCATCCCAAAAAATTCCAGGTAACCCACATTTGTGCCTTAAAAGAAAGGTCGTAGCCAATTCGGCTCCCATTTTCCTAAACGGCTCCCGTTTACAAAAAGATATAGTAAAGGTTTTACGAACAGGTAA
>VUJU01004883.1:0-16333 GCA_009835225.1 Aphis craccivora
TATATTTTACATGATTATAAATCGTGATTAACTTATTTTTCTAATCTTTTAGAATATAGATGTCCTTCTTATGTACAAATTACAAGATACCTACTAATTTATGCGTTTAGTGTTTACCGCAATCAGTAATAAGTAAATATACGCCGTTATTTATAAAACAGTATTTATTTTCAGTATTTTTATTTTTATTTTTTGTATTTTACACAATCGATAAATTATAATAATTATTATTATTTTCTATACCAAATTATGTATTTTATGTATGTAATCTTATATTATGTGCCTGATAATAAGTATAATATAATATGAACATAAAATGGAGATATATTATAAACTTTTAGATTATTAGCTTTATTAGAGGTAAACTCATACTTCAAAAGTAATAATCTTTTGTTTGAATTTTAAATTATGTTTTATTCAACCATTAGTCATAAAGTAATATTATTTTAAATTTTGCTATCATTTTTATATCACACGACATAGTGTCACGGAAAATAATTCATCCTCAAATTGTGTAGGATAAAATTATTCATTATAGGGTATACTAAATTAATTTCGATGTAGTATTTTTAAGGTAATTTAAACATTTGTTGAATAATAACCTATTCGCCAAAAATATATATTCAACATAGTTGTTACAATACATAGGCATATGATTTTTATCTATAAGACTCAAGAGACTCAAACGTCAAGTGAGGGATTAGCCTCTAAACAATTATTCACAGCTTCCTTAAGAGGACGTCGTACCCGCATGTGTTGTCTCCGTCTTACACACGTGTGATATAGACAAAATGTGTTTACGCATTTTGAACTATCATTCGCTCTATAGTTACAGCTCTTTCAATAATTTACTTAGAAGGAATGTGATTAATTCTGCCGAAAAAAGAGATATTAAACTATGCCTCCTCGAAGAGATTTTTTTGATTGATTTAATATATCAACCAATATTCAAGCTTAAAAATGTCAGTTTTTTTTATTTTTTCCCTTCACGAAAAAAATAAATCAAAACATTTTTTTAAAAAAACTCATCGAGGAAGCATAGTATAAATCATGATCTTTCTATTGAAGTTAAAAACTTAAAACCATGTTTCTACGGTATCTGTGCATTGTGTTGTGTGCATAGAGCCAAGGCTTGTTTTATACTTTCAAAATACACGTTCGACGTCCTCTAAAATAAATTATTAATCTTCGAATTTTATTCGAACGCCAATATTGTCGGTATTTTGGTTGTTGGTCGATTGTCCTATCGGTCGAATGGTTGTAGGTCGATTGACCCAGAACCGATATAAAGACTCGGGCATTACGTATTACTCGAATGATGTATAATAATATTTTATACTGTCTTATTATTTCCATACGTTTCAACAAAAAAACAAGTGTTTTTTTTTTATCTTGTATAAATATTTTAGTGTTTTCAAATAAATAAAACTTAGCAATAAACAAACTATTAATAAATTATTTTATTTTATTAAAATTATGACCTTGGGCCAATTAATTCTTATAAAATATGAATATTTAATGGTATTATTATACTTAATTTGTTTACAGAAAATGTATTATTTCTGTTTTTTTTTTTTTGTATTATTGCATTGCAGCCTATTACTAATAAGTAATAACATTGCAACTAATGCTTCCAAAACATGCGTATTAAATTTTTTATATACGGAACTTTAAATATTTTCTGTATTTTCTGTTCATCGATATTTAATTTATTGTTTATAACATGTATTATGTTTTCGTTTTATTTGTATATACGTCATATTATTAAGTAAAAGTAGGTAATAATTAATAAATAATAATCATAACATTCATAACCATGAAAAGTACTAATAAAATAATAACAGGTTAATGAACATTTAATCATATTCAATACCTATTTGAGTTCATCTTGACTGTGATAATGTGATGTAACAGATTTCATAACGATTTTCAAGTTCAACTGGTCCGTCCTACGTTACTACTTTCGTTGAGTTTAATATACGTAACGTAAGCATACATTTTAAATGGCTATTAAATATTATTAACACATAACGTTACACGTAGCTGAGCAGCAGTCATTGCCCATTGGGCATTAAACGAATAATTGTATAGAAATATCAAACAAATATTTAGGAACCTTCGTTTCAGAAATGACTAAACAAGTCTAAAAATATAGTTCATTACCACTGATTATACTGTATTGCTTTGTTTTGAGTTTTGTCAAGAAATTGCTGTAACATAATATAGATTACAGATTTTATATTAAATTTAATTTTATTCCAAGTTAATTAAAATGTTATGTCTTATGTGGTTTATGAATTAAAAAACTAATAAAAAAAATTTATATTGTACAATAATAAAATCGTGGCAATAATATGTCACTTAACGACTTAATTCATTATGAACAACTTGTATTTTCTATTCCTAGCCAAAAGCTAAATCAAAATATGTTGAACGTATTATATTGCGTGTGCATACTGCGAGCTTAGGCCTTAGCTAGGCCACAAAAATAGAACAAATGGAATAATAAACGAATGACATATCACATATTTATTTTATTAACACGCGTAATAAGTAATAACGACCGTTTTAAGATATATATATATATAGCATTAAAGCGTGACAGTTTGAAAAAAAAATGTAATTATACTACAGGTTGTACCTAAAGTTGATACTGAAAAAATCGATTATTTTGATATACCTATACCTACTTCGTTAATTTGCGAGTATACCACGATATATATTTTATTGTGTGGTATTAATGGAAAACTATGATATTAGAAAAATCCTAATTATTATTCCTATCTACTTAAACTAAATATTTCAGACTAGCTAGTTAAGTTCCTGTTAATACATTTATGTATTATTATATATAAGAATACATTTTAATTATACTCATCATGTGTGTTTTAGGTAATAGAAAAAACGAAGTATTGTTATCAAATACGATTCAAGGATTGTTTTTTGCAAGTCCACCGATGGCTGTGTTAAGCAGTTCAAACGAATTATGCAGGAACCACAGCGCTATTTATTTAAGAGAATTAGAAAAGTTGACAATATGGGCATTAAGAAGTAAGTGAAATCGTTTCTATAAAATATTGTTTGCCGGTTGAAAAGTTTGTGAAATTAAAAGTGTTAGGTTGAATAGTTGTATAAGTACAAAGCACTGTATCAATTTAATAATCATTATCTCTTATTCATTTTACAGTAGTAGGAATTCGATAATGGTTGTTCGAAATATAGCTTTGAAATGCCTACATAATATTTATGCATTATGTGTGATGCGTGAACAAAATAATAATTTGATTTTTCCAATTTTGGATTTATTTGATGATTATAATATTATGTGGTGTATTGGGAAAACCTATACATATTATAATATTTTAATAAGTAATAATGCGATTATCGAAATAATTTAAATAGTATTTTGTTTATCAATCCACTGACGCAGCATCACAAAGTGTCTTAACTCTAAGTATAACAACATCGTTTCTGTTGTATATTCGGATACTATTTATAATATATTTATCACTATATATTCATAGTTTTGATTAACGTAGGTTAGTAGATAATAGGTAGCTGCTATTCTGCTAACTTCTCATAAATAGGAAAATTTGAAATAAAATTAACCTAAAACCTAACCTAATCGTTCGGCGGAGTCGATAATCGACGAAATCAATATGTAAAAAAATTTTCGAAGTTGATATGTGGAGGAATCAATAGATTTCTTACAGGTAAAAAGGTATAATTTCGGAGCAATTGATATAACTGATATAAGCCCCTATTTTAGTACATATTCAATAATATAACCATAATATATTATTGTTTAAATAATTAAATACAAATTGAATATCGGACAAAATTATAATCCGTTAACTTTTGCTTAAATGTCTTTAACTTATATATATCATATATTCATATACAATGTATATAAATATAATTATGTTTTTTCTGTCTCTGTTCGCGCGTTGACGATAATTCAAAAACCAAAATATTTTGTACACACAGTACAAGTGTACATTTGTTGAAAATTTTTTATTATCCAATAAAATTAAATTATTAAGAAAATAGAGTAGGTACACACCACACATTTTTAAATACAATTTGTTTTTAATCAATAGGTACAAACATTGTTATTTAGTGTAGTTTGCTTATTATGTTAATGATACAATAAGCGCATAAAATATAAAATAAACGCATGTATGTATTTCTTTTAATTTTACGTCAAGCCATTGCTGTTATGTTGTAAACACTATTTTAATTTAGACATTCACGTAGGTAACTAAAATTCGTATAAAATATATCCTGGTACTTTTTTATTATATCGGATAGAATTTGCAACACAACTCGGTATTAGAGTGTGTCAACATGCATTTTACGTATATATCTATACCTACTGTAGTTTTTTTTCAAGTTCGGCCTATTATACCGCATTACTACGCAATACCTCGTGTACACCTGTGTATATATTATACATCATACATATTATGTACTTTATGTAGGTATACCTATATAGTTCCACCTGTTCCGAGCTAGCTGGAAACTATTAATATTCAATAGACGCTATTAAGCGGTATAGCATGTGACTGTACCTACGTATACTGCATACACGATTCTTAAAAAACCTTCACGCTTTCTGAGTGTTTTGCAAATTGTGCTTAATATTAAATATTCATTGCACAGTGACATAATATTTCAATATTTATTATGGAAAAACAACGACAAACCCAATAGTCATACAGTACATATTTTTATTTATTCATAAAGCCGATTGTTTTGTTCGCAGATTTAACCAAATCGTTTATGTGTTAATACGTGTACTCAGTACTGGTATTGAATTATAAGATATCACTTATTATTTCACAAAATTACACTTAATATATGATATACCTTAGGAAAATTACTATGTCATTAAATAATTAAATAATAATAAAAAAAAATGTATATAATAATCTATGAACAAAGTATTCATTAAACACTTTTGGTATAAACAAAAAAATTAAAAATTATATATTTATCATCACAAGTATCGAAACGTACCTTAAATGTCTTATTAATATAATAAGATATAAATACTATAATGTGCAATTTGTCCACTGAAGTGAATAAAAAATAAAAATAGCTCTGAACAATTAAGAAAATAATAATGACAATAAATATTTATACAATATTATATAAAAGTAATTTAGCGTAACACGTTTTATTCTTATCGAAGACGTTAAATGTCAAACGATAATTCCTGACCTATATAATTGCACATTCAGCAGTCATTAGTCATTCATATGAAAGGAAACAGATTTAACAACAACACATTATTGATATATTTTAGTATTCGAAAAAAGCAGCAAAGCTACGTTAAAATAAAAAAAAAAAATTAGACGGTGTACAAGTCAAGCAAAATCGCTAATGTTAAAACGATTGTCCTTGACAAATTGGCACTGAAATATCTGGAACTAAAAGTGTATTAAAATATTATACATTTTAATATATAATATTGCCTATATTATCTTTGCTTGAATTCTTAATATTTATTATTTTACACCGTTTAAGATACATGACTTACTTTGTATTTTTAATATTGTTCCAATATTATCTCGGATCTCTAACTAATTACTATACTACCCCTTCAACAGTGTGATTATCCACACACTTATTACAAATACAATGTGTACGGTATACACTTATAATTCATGTCACTTGTCACCATAGACCAATTTCGTCTAAGGCATTTTTGCCATTGTAAAATAATAAGTTCTGCACCCCCGAAATTCAGCACTGTTAAGGCATGTTCCGAAGTCCATAGTTTACGCAAATTACGGTAAAATATTTAAATACTCGTTGCTGTATTCATCAATTTCGAGTATTTAAGTGTTATAATTTCTTTCTTTTTTTTTTTATTGCAGTGTATGATTCTTCGGCAAAAATACCATCGGGCATTCTGAACGGAAATGTAAATCAGTTCGGAGATTTCGATCAGTGTTTGAATGTGAACGATGAAAACTTGGGAATTAAGGGGCAATATTGTTTAACATACGTGGAAATGACGTTACCATCAAATGCAAACGAAAAACTAAAATACATTATCGATCTTATGCATTCGCATTCAGCTTTTCGTAGCCGATTAGAAGATGTAAGTATAGATTATTATGTATTTATAATTTATGATATAGGAACATGTTGTTATCTGATGGATATATAATGTATATGTATAGGTACACAATTTATTCGATTTATACAATTAAATAAAAATATATATTATTACTAGCAGGCCACAATGGTATAATATTTTGTTATACTTTACCAATACATACTTATACTAATGTAATATTGGATAAGGATATAATAATTGTAGCCTGTAGGTATATAATACATACTTACTTATACAGTTATACATATTTTAATGCATAATATTGTGTAGGTAATACAAGGCCGTAGCCAGGGGGGGATTTTAGAGTTCAACCCCCCCCCAAAAATTTTTTTTGAAATAAGACTGAATAGTTAGAATTTCATATTTTATTACATAATATAACATATTTATACTTAAGTCCCCCCAAATTATTTTTCTGGCTATGACCTTGAGGTAATAGGTACATACTACATACTATTTAAATATATTGTATTTTAAGATCGATAATATTTAAAGGTTAAATATTAGGTATATTTCCCTGCAATATATATTTAAATATAAAATGTGTTCCAATGTTACATACAATCTTTAAATTATTATTGTAGTATTCGACCCATCTCATTCATTGCCGTAAGGGGGGGGGGGGTAAAACGAAGCATTTACCCCCTTAGAATTTTAAATTTTAGGTTAAACTTGTGGTTTTAGAATATAATTTGATAGTATAACAAAGCTCCGGGATTAAACAGTTGCCATTGATTGTTAAATTTAAATAAACACTGTCAGTTTAATAGGGAAAAGTGATTTGGCGCTATTTTATTGGCATAGATCATACGTTTACTACTTTTTCTACAGGTGTAATACTGTAATGCAAACAGTTTACGGTTACTACTGGAAACTTAAATACGTAATATAATAATATTATAACTCTCTAAAATATATACAATAATATAATACTCATAGACACGAGCATAGTTTAATGTGTCAAGTATATATGGATCAAAAAAAAAAAAAAAATCGTAGTATGGTAATATTATAGGTTCGTATATTATGACATACCTATGTATGCTGTATACCTACTATGCTTACGTAATTAAATGTAAACGCATGGAGTATCGAACAATAAAATTAAAGATTGACTATCGACCGTGAAAATAATGTCATCAGTGATGGTATAAGGAATCACCTTAAACGTTTTAATAATATGTTACAGTAGGTATTATATTATATCCCGAAGTTTAATTATTATGAGATGTCAATGTACTTCGAATGACAAATATCAAACCAGTTATTATGGTTGTGTGACACAACTTGTGTCGTATTATCCATATATATTGCGAATCACGATTTTATTTCAAATCCTGATATTATTATTTTGAGATATTATTGAATACAAAATAAATACCTAACTTAGCGTGTTGTTTTCAAAGACGACAAAATTATTATCATAAGGGTCATTGGCATACTGGTATAATACATAACACAGTTTTTCAATTATGCATGATAATCGATATCATTGATCTAATTAGATAGATGACATTGATCTAATTGTATCATTAAAAAATAAAAATATTCAACCTATAGAGTACCTTATTATTTGTTTATATTTATTTTTCTGTCAGTGTGTACGAATTTGCTTTTTGGTACAAATATAATGTATCTATACAATATTGTAACATATTATTTTAATATATTTATTTTTTCCATTTTAAATAGTATATTAAATTTTTTGTCAATAAGTAAAATAAAGTGTCTTGAATATTAGAATAGGTGGTTACTGGTTATTTAGATGTTAAAATTAAGAATTTTGAAAAAAAATATTGTGATTTTCAATATTTTTTAATACCCCCCGCAATACGAACAACTTATAAAAAACCTTGTTATAAATTTTCAAGCTCTTTTAATGAAAAAATACAATTTTTATCTTACACGAATTGAAAAAAAAATCCACGGGTAGAATATTTTAAATATCTATAAATAAGAAAAGTGAATCTAAATATTTTGAAATGTATATCATGCATATACTATTATGAATATTTGATGGAAATTGAAAGTCTATATTATAGTTTTGAATTATAGTAAGAACTAAAATGATTTATTTTACCGAATTGGTTTTTTCTAAAAAATGTCTCTTCCCTATTATTTTGAAAAATATTGAGAACCCGCTCAGAATCTAAAATTAAACATGATCAACTAAACATCAGAGTCCTACATTCAAGTATTCAACTTATTTAAAGAACAAAAAAAAAATCCCAACAAGGATTGTTATTACTATTTTTCACTCATATCGTATTGCTATTTAATTTATATGTCATTTATTCATACAATTCACATATTTACGATATACTCTATTAAAACAGTCAATAGAAATCACAGTTATGCAGGTAGGAATTTTTTTAATGTGTTCAAAATCTTAAATTTTTTTTATACAACTTTATAAATTAAATTAAATTTTATATATAGTGTATATAAATCTGTATAATAAATATGACGACAAATTTTAGATAAATAAAAAAACCGAGGAAGCCAGTTTTAAGTGTTACTGACTTTTTAAGCGGCCAGCTTGGTGACGAGCCTGTATATATAATAATAATATATAATATAATATAATATATATATTTCTTCTTCAACAAGCTGTCCCATACTCTTGTCTCTTATAGTCCTATATACTATATACCTACCATATTATATATAGTATATGTATTAGTAACTAGACAACAGCATATTTTACATATTTTACATCAAATATTCAAAACTTATAAAAAATACATCTGTTATGCATATTCAGATCAAAAAGTTTCCAGTTTTCGAATTTTAATAACAATAAAAATTGCTCATATTTAAAAAATAATAACGTTTAATCCAGTATACACAAATACGTCCAATAAAAATTAAAACAAATACATGTATTAATTTTCATAAATTAAAATTGATTAAAATTATAAGTAGACTAGCTGACCCCGTGCACTGTGTTGCCCGTTAAAATGCCAATTCTATAATTAAATATGATTCACTAATTTTTTTTTTGCATTGGCCATTTTGATTCTCAAAAAACTTGTTCAAGCACCACATTAAAATGCGAATTTTGTAAAATGCTTTCTTATTGCACACTAAATTTGTGGTACGATTTTACGAATGTACCGTGTAAATTACAAGCATCGATCATTGTTCAGACTCTACATTTATCACTCAGTAAGTTAGTCGAGTAATAATATTATAGTCATTTTGCTTCGCGTTGCCCGGGAGATTTATAATTATGCGATCAGTGTATTATCATGTAGGCAATCCACCCGTGGTGGATTGCGGACCCCGTGAGATGTATACGTAAGTTTATAATATCTAACTCTTAAATTTCAAAGTTATATATAGATAAGTTATCAATTTTTTTTTACTACAATGGATAAAATACAATAATGTGCCATCTCATGGTTTTCATATTGTTATGTTAGTCTATTGCTGTGATTTTGAGATTTACTGTGGACATTGACTTATTTTGCTAATTCTTATTTTTGTTGTTATGGTTTTGACAAAATATAACAATAGGTCTACAACTATTATATTCAATCATAACCAATATCGATCTTAATATAATTTATTTTCTTGCTGGACAGTGACGTCATTACATTACATATCATTAAATTTATACATAAGCATCTTCTCCTGTGACCAATAGGAGCGAATCATCAGTGAAAAATGTTACAAAAACGGGGAAAATAAATAATAACAATAAAAAATTGTTACTATGGTTACCGAAAATAAAATAATAATAATAGTCTACGTAACAGGCCATTATTTATAATAATTGATAACTTCTTTGTTTATCAAGTTAGAGAATCGATCAAATGCCATAAACCTTCTCAGCAATGAGTTATTCAATTAAAAAAAACGATCAGTTCAGTAGTTTCCGAGAACATAGGCCTCAAAGGTTTACATTGGTTTTCATTTTCACATTTATGTAATAGATAATTTAAAAAAAAATCATTAAACGCTATTTATAAGACTTTTTCTGTGTTTAGGGCGAATTATAACAAATTTAACCTATTTTACTGATATTCCGTGTATCGTACATAATATTGTTTTAATATTATTTCATGTAGGTACATATAGAACCTACCATATCGTTCATATCATATAGATAGATTACGCCACAGACTCGGCAGTAGTCACTATTCGGTAGGTATTTAAAGTGTGCAGACCTATTTGTTTTGTAGGTATTGTACCTACTTTATTTATTCATCGCTTGTTCTTTTATTTATTTTCTATACGTATTTACACGAATGTTTCTGATGTCCGCAGTATGTGTGCCACGATTCAAACGAACCTATGTACATTATAATATTTAATGTACATAAATAATACATATCTGATACATTTGTTTGGGCAATATGTCATTTTAATACGTTTTAGAGTTTAGACTCATAAATTATGTCGTGTATATGTACGCGACGTGTGTAGCATGTGTTATACAGACACCCGGAAGTCGAATGCTTGTGGTTATGTACTTTTATTGTTTTATAAAAATGCCGTTTATCTTCGCTGAACGTATTATTTTATCATAAAAAAAAAATGTTTATCTTGATAAGATTGTGTAATACCACACTATAGTAATACTTCACATCATAAAATATTATTTCAGTTGTAACAGTATCTCAGTACCTATTTATATGTATATAATATATACATAGTCGTTGACAAATATCACTTGAATAAAAATATATAGTATGATATTAGGCAAAGTGACGTAGGTACCTATGTACCGGCATCTGTCATCGTATACTGAAATGGCCAATAATAGATGTTTATCGAGAATATTTGAATATTTCAAAAGTAATGAAGTTACAACGGTATGATATATAGCTTTGTTTGTCTACGGCTGTTTCGTCAGTCACGTTTTTCAAGATAAAAATCTTATACCCCAACCGTCATATTTTATTCTTATAACAATATTATTTATGCTAATACAGCTGTAATTTTTAATTGGTATGCCCAATGTGTACTACCTATATGTGATTTAGACTAGGTATGTTAAATTAACGTTTTTTTTAACGATTTTTAAGAATAATATATTACAGTAAAAATAAATGATTGTCGACGACCGATCGTCGTGGTAGTAATTTAACGGCCAGAGGGTGTCGTCTTCTAAATTATCAACGAATGACGGCCGTCTTACTGGAACTGCCAACTGGAGTACCTATAGAGACTCTACTAAAATAGTGTGTTGTATGGCAAAGGCGGGAAGTGAGCTATTTCAGTCGCGTTTGACGTGTACAACACGATCCGAAGGCGGGCAGGGCTCGTAATATATTGCGCCCGACAAAATTAATTTTAAAACATAAACGCGTCAATGAATATTACTATGGTAAAGAAAAAGAAACAAAACATTTTGACATACTATTTATTTAATAATGTTTATGAAAAAGTAATTGAATAATTTCCATATTTTTTATAGGTACATAGGGATAAGTGATTTAAATAAAAATAAATTTTGTTTCATAACTCAGGTATAAGAAAACCAACAAATAGCTTGACAGAAATTCTTAAAACTAAATACATGAAAATGTTTCATTTATATTGCATATCAAATAATACATTTTTATGGAACAGTATAATACTGGTCTAAGTTTTAAGTTGATAAAAAAAAAAATATATATAACAAATTATATTCAAATATCATAAAAATGTGTTAAACAGCTAACCTGGATCAATTGCATGTTTTATAGGCGTGAAGAAAAAAATAGATGAAAATAAAAATTTTTGGATAAAACATTAATTACCTACCTATAATATGACTTTTGCAAATAAAATGCGTCATAAATATCACAGTAATCTGTATTATTTTGATGTGATTATAATTTAAAAATTTGATTATAAGAAACCTTCAGAAATGCTGATTGCTGAGTAATAAGAAGTTAGGTGCCTCATCAGAAGTTCATTATAATATAGTTAACGATTTCTTGATTTCGTCCAAACAAAATTTACTTTATCAAAGAATTGTATGTAATTAATTTTAGATTTTGTGAGGTCGAGAAACGAGTGAATTATTCGAAGAAGTTTGTATTGTTGTAACTCAACAATGGGTATAGGTATAATATATTATATGTAATGATTTAATTAAAGTTATAACACTTTTGTTCAAGTAGCCATTCGTCACTGTCATTTCCTTTAATTTAACTGTAGGTACCTATGATTCAAACTCACATAAAAGTTCTGCTTAAAAAGTAAAGTAACTTCAAGGCAATTTAAAACAATTACCTATATGGTTTCCAGTGTCCGGTCTTGTATAGAGAAATAATAATTATTTTTTCACGCTTAACACAAATGGCAAAAGAGCAAGGCTGTATTGGTGGGTAATTTTTATTTTAACAACATAGGTAATACATTTATATTATATTATTAGAGTTGGAATGTTTATGACCTTAAAAACTCTAAAAAACCATGCAAATATGTCCAAAAATGATAAATGAAAATGATATCAACAAAAACTACCTATGAGTCTTACACACATAGAAATATTCTAGTTGTTTTAACAATTGTTAAACTGTTGACAGTACAATAGTAAACTTACGTATAATTTGTAGTTGAATTAACACCAAAAAGAGTACATTTAAATACATTTGTTGAACAACAAATTATCTTAAAATAGTAATAGTGATATTGTATATATGTATGTCTGTAAAATCATTTATGACATGTTTTTGTCTACATAGTTAATAAATACAATAATATAGGTAAAGTATATATAAAATTGTCAAAAAAATCTTATTTAATATTTATTATTTAAGAATGATGACAAATTAATGTAATAATGTATAAAATAGGTATTATAATTTATTTATAATTATCGTTAATATAAGACAATAATAATAATAAAAAAAAAATTATAAAAAATATTGTTAAAAATCGTAAAAACAAAATTAATTTATAGTTGAAAAGTAAAAATATGCAAAATAAAATGTAATATAATTGCTTCTGCGTCATAGTGTCATACCAAATAATATATTGTGATGCGACTATGCAACTAAGTATACTTGTCTCGGGCTTTACATATTAACGAGATATTTATCATTAATACATAATTTTTTTTAAATTTTTAATCCATTGAAACTTGCGTTTGTCTTTCAGCCCGGCCATCGCGTCCCGAGATTTTCCACTATGAATTGGGCTGTTTGCACGCCTGCGAGCTGTTCTGCAGCTGACATTGAACACGAAATGTACTTGTTGTTGTCAAAGTACGTCGACACGACGGAAATAAACTTACGTCTTAAAGTTGATCCAGACATGTGTCAGACGTTTAGGCCATCCATCGTGCCGACCACGGGGTCATTGATCGCAATGTAAGTCAAAAGGACGAAAATATCTTGTGAATTTTTCGTATTTTGAATAAAGTTTAGACTAGTATTCATTATTAAATGGAGATTATATATTCTACAATATTCTACTATTATAATAGGTTCATTAACCTGCTAAGTCCAAAATTGGCTTATTATCTTTCATTGATAATTGATGACATAACTTTAGAATTTAGATTTAAATTGTATTATACTATCTAATATGTATAAAAATATTTGACTGATAATAACATGTTTTAATTTATTACTATATAAGCAACCTTTTATACAAATCTGAAATCATAATACATACTTATTATAATTACTAAATGTATTGTGATTTACTTCCTACGTATTTTAAAAAATGATTGAAAATAATCTAAAATTATCTATATACTATCATTAAATATATATTTTCTAAAAATGTTGTAAATAGGTATATTTTTTTCTAAATTTTATAGTTTTTCAATACTTGAAAATCTCAATTATAACTTTTAAAAACACGCACCCAAATGAG
Source organism: Aphis craccivora (assembly GCA_009835225.1). Taxonomy (NCBI): domain Eukaryota; kingdom Metazoa; phylum Arthropoda; class Insecta; order Hemiptera; family Aphididae; genus Aphis; species Aphis craccivora. The sequence goes on from VUJU01004883.1 coordinate 13,949, forward strand.
TTAGGAAATGTTTGTGTTATGCCTATGTTTATATATATATATATATTTAAATACAGGTCGGTCTTTGGAATTTTGATTGTGATTATAATGTTGTCTACTATTATGGACAAATACAATATGTTCCTGAATCCGGAAAGTAAGTGTACCACTGATAATACGGTATTATAATATGATCGTTATTAACTATTGACATTGATTGGATTTTTACATGATTTTCCCAGAAAATATGTCCAAAGTACTACACTCATTTTCATTAATAAGGAATGTTCGGCAGCTGTTGAGCGTGAAAGAGTCACCTGAAGACATCAGATCAATTCACGGTATCCGTGCGCTAAACGCTTTCATGCTGCTAGCGTCCCACAAATCAATGGCTATGTTTTTCAACCCTTATTCGAACAGGACCGCCATGACCGAGGTAAGGCTTATAAATAAATATACATGATTAATTATTATAATTTTATAAAATGAAACGTGCATGACGATTATCGGTTTAAGGTTATTCGTAATTCATACACAAAGGCTGATTAATTTTTTTAATGAAACCTTATATACCTATATATTTAAAAGAGCTAACTGATTCACTATTAAAAATCTGAATCTGCTTAAACCTATTCCTATTAACCTTTTAATATTTTTATTTCTTAATTTAGTATAGGTAACTATTATCAAATTATCAATAATTATTGTGGAATGGTAAAAAAATAAATTATAAGTACCTACTATAGTTAATAAGAAACGAGCTACGAGCATAATATTTCTATGAAACAGCAAAAAATAAAAATGCTGAACTTTATATTGAAATACCTTAAAAATACGAAAAAAAAGTTTTACTGTGATAAAATGATCAGATAATAATAGTTTGAAAGAAAGAAAATTATTAATAAATAATAATTAATTATTTCAATACTAAAATATAGTGGACGTTAACGAACGAATAATATTGTATATTTTATACTAATTTTGTGTAGGTACTGATATTGCTATATTGTTGTCATGATATTTTCTGGTAGCACCCGTCAGCGATGACGTCGCACAAATAGCATTTAATGCTGCTGTTTGCAAACTCGAACGTGAGACTAACGCACCAGGAAGTAACCGAAAAACTTCGAGTATAATATAAGTATACCTACATGTATACATCAGGATAATGAATCACCAGGAAAAGCGCTTTTTTATAATTGGGATCACGAGTAATCACGACGGTTTGAAGATTTCACCTTGGCCATCGTTCTGCGTTTCGCGTCGGTTAATGCGTAGATATACCTAACCTTAAATAGGAAAAAACCCCTAACAATCACTAATATCTGTAATTTCTACAATGTGTCATTATTGTTATAATATAAACAATTAAATTTTCAATGAATATCATTATTTCTGTAACTTAATAATTTACGAAAATACGTCTACACGTAGTCTCCGCGTTAACAGAATTTATCAAATATATTATGGAAGCGTATACACAGGCATATTATGGTTAATTGTATAAGTTGTAATTAAAAACAAGAAAACAGAAAAATAGAACCACATAGAAATAATAAGATACATTAGAAAAATATTAGAACCACAATAGTATTATAGCAGAGGTATCTTGAATTATCAAATTATCAAAAAAAAAAAAAAAAATTGAATTAAATTAATAATTTTTATAATACCTGTAAAACATTCACCGTTAAAATACCTAATATTTAAATCAGACTATCCTTAGTGTATAATATACAATACCATTCGATACACAATCGATTTAAAATGTAATTGTTATTATATTATACCTGTATCATATTTTGAAATATTTTCTAGCATCTCGGAAAGCAATGGACTGTTATAGCTCGTGCTGCAAGTCTTTACACGGATCCCTTCATATTCATGAGTGGATTATTGACTGCTATTTCGTTCTTGAGGCATTTAGATCGAAGGGGTACCATCGATTTACCCAAAGAATTAATTTCTAGATTTGCGAGGTACGTACATCATTATTAACAATAAAATAATTAATAAATAACAGCAATGCCTATATAGTATATTGTATATATACACCCTCATAACCTATATAAACACGGTTATAAATAATATAATATGTTTATTGTTTATTTAAAATCGTGATTATAGTGCATAATTCTACAGTTCTATATCGAGAATGGAAATATGTATTATGATAAAGACTAATGTAAAAAAATTTTTTCAAATTTGGACATTATACCGATTTTTCTTTAGTGAAATGTTGACATTTAGAATTACATTGCTAATTGACGTCTATTTTTGAATTATAGATATTTTTTCTTCCTTACTTTATCGCAGCGTTTCTTAAACTGTGTTCCACGGAACCCTGGGGTTCAGCGAAGATCACTTCGGGGTTCCACGAAACTTAGCGCTTTTTAAAAATTTTTT
>VUJU01004884.1:0-16322 GCA_009835225.1 Aphis craccivora
GAATTTTTGTCAAATTTGAATTTCAAATGCTAATAAAAAAAAATTGTGCCTATAATGTATTCTTATAATTTTTTAATCACTATAAGAATAACTTATGAAAAACTTTGCATTACATTTTCAAGTATTTTTATTTGGCTAAAAAAATTTTATCGACACTTCAAATAAATTTTTCAGAAAAATTGAAAATTTCAGTTGTCTATAAATAACTCAAAAAAAGGCAAAACATTTTGAAAATTTAGCCATGTATAAAGAACAGTAACGTAAACAGTTGGTGAAAATTTCAAGTTTTTACAGTGATTAGTTTTTGAATTACAACCATATAAAAAAATCGATTTGGTCGAAAACTGGTTTTGCGTAAAAATTCCCGTTTTTCCGTCATTTTTTTGTTTTACTCGATTTTTTTGAAAACTGTTGGAAAATGTTTACTTTTCACCTCTATAATGCACCAAAGATATTCACTTATCCATCGGAAACCCCCTCCCAAAGTTTGAAATTGGAGCATTATTTTGACTAGTTATGCTGTACACGGACAAAAAAAAAACACACTTCATTGTAAAATCAATACATTCATCACTTCGTCCAGAATCTAAAAATTGCACTTCAATTATTTTTATAATTTTTATTACATCCATGTTAATTTTGTATGATTTGTAATGAATTGAATAATTTTTAACTCACTCAATGTTTACATAAGACTTGACTAAGAAAATCAACTTAGCACCATACTGGAGTTTTTTAAATTTTAAAGTAGGTACTCGTTTTTACATATTTTAGGATTTTAGAACAAATAGTTTGCTAATTTTTAATGCATAAACACGCGGGTGTTAAGCAATTTTAAGTATATTAAATTCACAGCATTAAATTAGTTATTATGATGTTGTTTGTGAATTTACATACCTTCGCACTCTTGGTTCTTAATGTTACTGCTCTTCATCCGCCTGTGTCTCTTTTTCACATTAGGTGTTTCGGCTTTGAGATCACCGTTGTTGGTCGACAAGGAAGTGTTCGACATGCTAATTGTTGATTCATCACCGTTACTGTAAGACATACATAAATAATTATATTTTGGAAATTATTTGATTATTTTCATGGTATAAATTATAAATGATAAAAAAGTGATTATAGTTAATATAACAAGTTTAAAAAGTAACTTAAGTTTGTACACTTTTTTTTGAATAATATTATTTTTATGTCTTATTGTAAATGATAAAATAACTGTACATTTGTCACAGTTTTAGATTTTTAGGAATTCAAGTGTTTTTTCTTTTAACTTAGTTTCCTCGTATTTATATAACAACTTAATAAATTAACAATAAATTCTTATAAATATTTTCATTTAATCATGTGTATCACAAAATTAAAAAAACCTACCTATGACATCTAATAATTTAAATTCAATGTGAAAAAAAGTGATTAAAAAGCCAAATTATAAAAAAATGGTATCTTACATTTTATTTTATAGTATAATGACTATACTATACTATAGGTAGTCATATCAATTCTAATATTTAATATTGTTTTTATTATGGTATATAATCATTAATCAGGGTTTATAATTTGAAATATTTTACTTGAAATAAATATATATAAATAATAAGAATAAATAAAAAACTTATGCAATTTTAAAATCCTATAATATATAATATTTACTACTATAATACATTATATAATAAACATAATAATACGCATATAATAAATAAATACAATTACTCACGCTGAAACACCATTCTTGTAACTGGGCTCTTTCAGCAGTTCGAATGCGGTGAGCATCACTTTATCGGCCGTTCGTTTGTCTTTTGACTGGAAATTCGATATCGATATGTTTGACATATGTTCGGATATGCCGTTACTGCTGTGATGGTTGGCCGACGTCGACGAAGACGAAAGCGACATGATGGTCTTCGATCCTCTGGGTTTTTGGCCAGGTACCTTGACCGTGACGTATTGGAGCGATATCTCTTTACCATGCACATCTTCCATATAGTCCTAGAAAAATATAATATACATTATATATATATAATATTAGCTGGAGAAACTTGAACATAAAGAGATAGAAAAAATACTTAGATAGATAATCGTTTATGATTCTTTTCGAAGATATGGTAAAAAAAGGCTAAAGAGCAGGGGAGTATACATATTACATACATTATATTATATTATAAGCATCCTTGAATTATACTCAAGTACTTTTTAAATACAGAAAGTAAAATGCTTATAACAATTTTTATAATAAAATTTACTTGTTATTACGTAAATCGTTTAATTTTTTTTTGTAACTAGTAATTTTACCGTTAAGAAGACCATTTATTCGAAACGTTCATTTGTCTCTATAGGTACAATATTACCACAGAATAATTAAAAGTTTTATTGAATTACATGTTGTCCTTTTGATATAAAACGTATTTTTAATTAAATTTTGAAATTTGAAAATAATGATTCGATAGTAAATCTAATAAAGCTTTTACTCAAATCCTTTACAATACATTGAATTTATAAGTACTTAAACCCGCAATAGGTACTCATATTATAATAATTAATAATACTATAACTGTTGGTGTATTTTATTATATTATAAGTAAGATATATTTAGCCGAGAATATATCTGGGTACCTAATAGACTAATCAGTAATCACTAGTATAGAGAGAAAACTCAACGTTAGTTTTGCTAGCGAAAAACATCTATAACCACCGCTACAATAAGCCATGAGACAGAAGTAATATGGTTAGGTATACATATTTTTATTTCTAAATTTAATGATATTACTATGTAGATATTTCTGGATAAAGATTAAATTTAATAATCAAGTGTATACTGACGTGCAGACTAGGATGGTACGTAAGTCTCCCGTCGTCGCAAAGTGTGACGTATTTCTTCTTCCATTCTTTGTTGAGACCTTTGCTGCTGCGCTTGTACAAGTAACCCTGTTTGAGAGGAATGGCCCGACCACTGCCTAGTTCGCCTGTGGCCAGGCATCGATTCTTGTCGTCCTTTTTGGACGGGTTAAACAGGTTAGACCGTCTCCGGGTCTTCCTGGTGGTAGTAGGAGTGGAACTGGGTGTGGGCAAGTCTTTGCAGGGCACTGATAGCCCGATGGCAGCGCCAATGCTTCCACCGATGCTACCACCACCTCCACCGCCGTCGAACGCGGTTTTCGTCGATACATTATTATTGTCTAAGGCTATGGACAACTCGAGCGGTTGTCGGTTCAGCGACAAGTTTGACCGGAGCACCGACTCCTTAAACGCGCTGACTACGCCACTGTTGCCGTGATGGGAGGGCGATGCGCCACCAGCGCCGTGTATTGGCGGCGATGGCGACGAGGCTTGTGAGAAAGTCCGCGAACCGGTGGCCGGAGATTGCATGTGTTGGTAGAGTTGATGGTGTTGGCCCGCGTAGGAACCAGACTGCTGACCACCAACCGGGGTGGTAGTCGACGAAGAGGCGGGCGTCGAACACCGAGAGTCTGACAGACAGTTAGTAGATGCAGATAGCCTTTGCTGGATGATCTTTTGACAAGCTGTGAACACGTTAGGTTATAGGTATTATTTAATACATTTAGTATTTATAATATTAGGTGTAATTCAAAAATGAAATATATAAATATATATTATACATACGACTCTGTAATATATTGTTTAAAAAACCATTTACGTTCATAACTACGATCGTTCGTAATGTAATTAATTTGTTTTAAGTTACTTAATACAAGCCGTGAACATAGATATGTTGAGATAAAAATCGTTTTTATTTTATTATCCGAAACGTAGAAAGTTATGTTCATCTGGAAAGTCGTAAACCAACCCAACAAACCTTTAACTTAAACTAAATGGAAAGTCTGACTATCATACCAAGCCAACTTTCTTATCTTTTTCTTTGAAACTTATTCTACACATTTTTTAGACACTTCAGTTAACAAACTAAACATCACTATCCTCCCATATGGTAAACTGATTTGCACTAAAATAACAAGATAAATTTTAAATTTTATTTTTGGCCAATCCAATTAAATAAAAAATAACAAACGATATCGTATATACTCAACCGGATAAGAATTGGTTGAAATTATATAATCGTTAGTAATAGAGGAAATGTTAAACGCATAATACACCCTTATTGTTCTGATTGTTAACTAACTTGTATCTAAAAGCTAAAACCATAATTAAAATTGTTCTAACTCTTAAAGAATCACTTGACCTGGACCACACATTTATCAAAAATCTACCATAATTCAACGACCATAAACATAATTAATTATAATCTTATCTAAATATACAATACGTATGTATAATAAAAAAAAAAAAAAAAAAAAACGATATTTATTTAATGTGTATTAACTAGTTATAACTTATAATTTTAAAACACAGTAAAAATTATAAAAAAATGTCCATCTATTATATGCTTACCGTCTTGGAACACGCGGTCAACGTTTAAACCATACGTGGCGCACGTCTCATAGTACGAACATCTTTTCAGGTCCGCCGCCAACTTCCTGGCTCTTGTGTCGTCTATTACTCGAGGGTTCGTTTCACTAATGGCGTCTGTACAAGAAAAAATACAGTATACGGTTATTATTTTAAACTGTTATATTATACAATATATTCTATAGTATGATATAGCGTCTCAGATTTTATTATTTTATTATGATCTATATATATGTATATAATTTAAAAACGAGAACGTCATAATATATTATATGTATTACACTATTATGTGTACACATAAAACATCGTCGTCGACAGTCAAAAATGTAAAAAGCTATTAAGTTCGACTCAAAAGACCTTTCTTTTTATTACAGTGGTCTATAAAATAAGTGTCCGACAGTATAATGAGATACGGAAAACCGAGAAATTCAAGTATTATGATCAGCTCAGCATCATTATGCACCCCAATATAAAATCCGGTAATGTGTATAGGTATATACATACACTATTCTGCATTAAATTTAACTATACTAAAGAATGAGTAATATATATATACCTTACCTATATATATTATATACTGTTGATTACTGACGCTCGTTATAAGACTTTATTGATTTCTCACGCTCACAAAAACAATTGCAAAACGTTGTGTAGTTAAACTATAGATAAGCGCATATATATGACTTTTCTAGAAGATATAGTGATCGTATAAGTATCGATTTTTCCAAGCAAGTCAAAAACCGGAGGCGGTTTGTACACACAGTTAGTATTATACGTGCGCATGTCGTTACAAAGTTCCTGAATTATTCATGTTTATTATAAATACGCGTCCTTGTCGTACGTTTTCGGAGGACTTTTTAAAGAATAAAGAAATCGCAGTAGTGTACATTTTTTATCCAATACACTCTTATGGTATGGTATGGTACTCGCCCCTCAGCGTAAATCAAAAAAAAGCTGACGATGCGACGCGCGACGTTTATATCCTCTCGAAAATCACTATTATTGTTCACTGCAGGGACACTCGAAATCGAGTTACAAAACCACAATTGCATACGATATGACGCCTCATGTACAAGATAAAATACAAAACAAAATGATAGATATATGTATATTATTATATCAATTTATATAGATAGAATACTCACCCTGTGTGCCGACCAAGATGAGTGGTATTTCAGCCGAATTTCGGTAGTGTGCCATTTTCGTGTAGTATCCGTACACAGCGTTGAAACTCGCTTCGTTCTCTAGGCTGAACACAAATATGACAGCGTCTACCCAGGCAGTGAACTGTAAAATGAACGGTTTTGTTAATATTATTCCACCGCATAAAAAAGCACAATTCGGTTTTTGCGAGGAAGCTGCAATAGCTTATATATTATCTAAGAGGTAGTTAAATAGTGGTGTTATTAGTGATATGTGTACAAGTATATCATGTGCAATGCAATAGAAAAATATAAAACAATATTATGGGATAACTTTGTGAATAACGGACACCGTGCCGTTTCGAACACAGACAACGAATACTATAGCTGTGATAGTACGCGGTCGACGAAACGTGCGCCCTCATCGGCCGCGGTCGTGGGTTTCGGATGTGTCGTACCAATTGCAGGACGCGCCGAATCGTCGAAAGCGGTCGATATGACGCGTAGGAGGGTTGTTATTATAGGAGGTCGTTTGGGGTTGACGATGACACATCACGAGACGAGCGTGCAACGGCCGCCACCGCGAGTTCGTTTTCAAGGACAACGGTACGTCCCATCGTGGGGATGGATACATAAGCGACATTTGGAAATTTGTAGAAAATTCTGCGGGAAGGGGACTTATTGCTAAAAATCATCAACGATTTGATTCTGATATATGCATTATTATAATACATATAAGTATATTAGTATAATACACACGCATACCATTTAAGTTGCTGAGGGGTTTTGATTTAAAACAATTATTGCATATCCGTTTCAGATGCAGAGAAACATACCGAAATAGTATACAGATACGTTTAAGTAGGTAGATAGGTAGGTACATATCAGATTAAAATAAGATATATTATTTTTTTTTAGTCTGATTCTTTTTATACATTCGCTCGTGTGTGAAATTATTATAAAGAGCGTTTGTTATTAAATTTTAAATTTTAATTGTTTTGAACATTTATATAATATAATACATAATATCACCTATGAAGATTAAATATGGCGAATATTTAATTATCACATTTTAATACGTTTATGACCTATACTCTAATTTGAAACGATAAACGGTAGATAAGCTAAGTATATATATATACGGGCATTGTAAACAGATTTCATATACCATATCAGATGATGGGGAACAAACGACGTAAGTAAATACATTTAGTTGATACTGATATAGACTTAATGGTATTTATTGTGTAGGGAATACAATGTTTTAGAAAAAATAAACAGTAGAATGCATAGAAGGTAGGGCTGTACACTGCCACCCCTACCTCTCCTTTAGAGCAGCTGTAGAAACCTAACTGGTTGTAAGCATAAAACCATATATATTTCAAAAACAGGTGGGAAATGTAACATGCCACCTTCAAGGAATATACCTACTAAAAATGTAAAGCGGTTTGTTAAAAAATGTCGAAAAAAATAAGTAAAAGTCACACAAAACAATTTATATAATATACACTATACACGTATATATATAAACCAACGATTTAGTTTAAAACTTTCGAAATGCGCATTGCGTCTAAGTGTCTATATAGGTACCAACCTATTTTAAAATAATCGGTTCTTATTTATATTAAATCAATTGGTGTATAAAACAATTGAGATTTGAGAGGTTTATCGAATATTATGGCATGTACCTACTCGTATTATATGTTATATAAATATAATAATAACTTATAAGTATACGATATGTCGTATTGCTCGAACCACAGAGTAATAATTTCAAATAGATGTTGTAAAGTATGTAGGACCACCGTAGATATAACTGTTAAAATGACCAATTTACACGTGCAAGGAATACGATTTGTTCAGTAAAATCGTGTTAGGCAAATACATATAGTTTTAACAATGCACGTTTATTTATTGTTCGTATAAGCGTTTAGAAAATAGTATCGTGAAAAGTGAAAACTAATAATATATAAATATGTATGTACCATACAAATTCGGCATAAAATCGCGTATTACCCTACCGCAGAAAGGAATATTACCGCCTCTCTTTTATGCGGTTTAATACCAACGTGATAAAATAGGTATTATCGTACAACTCGTGTGTAAAATTAAACGCCTACTGCAGCCGTATGCGACCGTGCAGGGGAAGATATGTATCAATCAAACGAAAAACATATTATTATTGTTGTACGTAGGTATTATACGCATATTTTGAAAATATGATAAAAATCATTTCAATTGCAGTATTGATTGTGTACGAACAATAAGACGTACCTAAACAACGAGCGTGTCGGTTATTATATTTTTAGGTAACTATAATATTATATATTATATGTACAAAATATTTGACAGTAAAGGGGAGTTTTATTTATTCATACATAGCTATCAGAACACAGTACGCATTACATACGTAGGTATAACATAAACAGCGTAGCATAAAGTTTAGACCATTTATCTTTTTGGCTTGTTTTTATGTAGCATTTTTGTGAAAACACATAATGGTTTTCAATTTGTGTTTGAATTGATTTATTCTCTGTGAAACAATAACAATCAGTTTTAAGTATAATTCATTAAACTATGTATTATCTAAACTCTAAACAAATGACTAATTATAATATGATAATTATACAATAATAGTCTGATTGATGGAATTCGTGAAACGGATAAAAATTCCTATTTTACAATACGTCATGAAGAATAATAGTTATACAATAAAATATTTAATTATTATCAAAAATGATACATTATGTGACTATGTAAACCATATGCTATGATTGGTATGGATACATGCGAATACCGAATTGTGTCCCGTCATATCATATCATATCATCTAAAATCTAAATCATAAACATGTCATGGTACATAAGTATACATGTCCAAAATCAGTTATCATGTATCAATTAATTGTTATCAGTTTTCATAAACCACCAGCTGATTTTGGACACTTATTGAGTGTTGTGTTCTATGTAATTATGAAAGTGATGGAGATATGTTGAATACAGTCCAGTACAGGAGCAAATATAAACTTATTACATGCATAATACAAGGTCTAAGGATACATAATATACATTTTACTCATTTTAGTGTTATTTATATAGGACAATAATTATCAATAATAAGTAAATATAGTATCATAGTTTTATTTTTAAATGATTACTCTGTATAGGTTACCCACATTCAATGTTTTAATTATTTTAGCGTTTAATTGTTAACTGGTTCACGTTCAAAAGAATCACTAATCACCACTCACCTGATATATACGGATGTATGGCATAAATGAATAACTAAAAGCAATCGTCAGTCACGCGTTTAAAACGTATAGTAATGTGTCTGTTGAAAAAGTTTTGTTAAAATATAATATAATATATTGTGGTACGCGAAATACTGTATATAGACACGTTAAAAGAATCGCTGAAAAATTGACTCACCGTACCCTCTCTTCTATCTATTGCATTGTTTACTTTAGAACTTTTGAAATTTGAAATTATATTTCAGAGTACAATAAAAAAAACCAATATTTACCAAACACTCTATCAAAAAGTACGAGCAACGAACTATATGATTTAAATTTTAAATAAATAATAATAATAAAAAAAAAAACAGTGCGAAAACATTATCGCTTCAATTATATGTATAATAATGATTACACACTACACACACGCGTTACATATTATACCATACAAAATTTATAGCACACATAAATGCACTAAATATGACAGGTACCTAATCTATAAGACAACCATTTAACACACGTGTTTTATACGTGAATTTTAAAATGACACACGTGCATATACTGCATAATATAATATGCATTATGTATGCAATGTGAAATATAATTAAACAATTTTCGGTGACAATTTAAAAATAACGATTCAATAAATACATTTTCATATCCTTCAGATACACCCTATACACCTATATATTATATACGTATAATATATAAAGTTAAAATGTAGGTATAGTTGAACAAATTATAACTGTTGACAGCTATGTCGACAAATCGCGACTTGACGATTATTACGATTGCCATACTTATTGGTATGATAATATATATTTTATTATACATGCCACAAATGCATACCACAGTGCAGGCGATAAATTTAAATAGCGTACGACACGCAATCATAGCGCAAATCGTTATACAATAATATATATATATATACAAAGTGATTAATCAAACATGCTCATCCCCATTTTTTCTTTAATAAAAATGTATTTAATTTCTGATTTTAGGAATCCTTAAGTATACTGTATACTTAAGGACCATTTTTTCAAATAATTTTATATATATTTTTATACTTTTTACAAGTGTCTTGTGGCGTACCTACTTAATTTTGTTTCAAGTGAGAATCATTCTTTTTTCTTGAAACTATATAACGAATGATTTTTTTGAAAATGTTGATGTACCTATGTTAATATGAAGTACTGAATTAAGTTTTTGAATTATTAAAATATAATATACGCTCAGGATAATAAATAGTTGATAAAAATGATTTAACAAAAAATACATAAAATATGATTCTCAAATAAAATTAAAAACCAGATTTTGAATATAATCATTACTAAATGAAAATATGGGAGTGAGTATGTTTGATTAATCGTTCCATATATGAATATTAAACGATTATAGAGACGAAACGGCGTTCGCAGCAATGAAGTTAATTTATTTGTTGTATGATACGTAAATAATATTAAATGCTGTCATAATTGGAGTTTTTATGCGCCGTTTTCCGCAAATTAGATTTCTTAAAAATAAACTATAATTTAATTTTACAATTATTTTTTTAGTTTTAAGGGCATATTTTGTGTTTTTATGATTTTTAGTATATATATATATATATACTTTTGATGTTTAATACAATTTCTAATAGTAATATCATTGATCATAGATTATAATTTTAATTAATATAATTATTTATCTAAAATCAATGGTAACATACAGATTAATCAAATAACAGGTCAACAGGCAACAATGTTTATACTTCAAAGTTTATAATTACTTAATAGTTAATGTTGTATATTGTAAACGAGTAATTGTTGAGAGTGTTTTATAATATAATAGGCTAATTCATCAGGCATATGCTTACCTATTCATTATTATAATCCTTAGGAAATCAAGCAGGATAAAGTGATAACTAAAAAATTCCAATACATTTGGGATTCAAATACATGATGATAAAGTTGGGGCGTGCGCGTGCTCAACGTTTAATCATTTTTAAATGTAGGGCACCACTGTATAGTGTACATGTATATAGACCGCACACTATATGTGTACATATACTATATTATTATACCATGTTCTTTATTAACTATTATTCGGAAAACGTGTAGTTTATGTGAACACGCGGGTAAGTGTGTACGTACCTATATATAGTACGAGTATATATACAATCGATGGCGCATAACGAAACGGGGGCTTTCCCGGAAAATCCCAAAAGGATTTCGGGAAACGATGTGTATAGGGTGAGATTTGCGAAGAAACTTTTTAGAACGTTATTTATACGTTGGAACGTCTCAAAGACATATAATATATATAGCATGGTGATAGAGAGTGAACGTGTGTTGGCGTGAAATAAGAAAACCTTTCAAGTGGCTTTTTGGTGTTAGTCAGTTGTTCCGAATATAATACATGTAATGATTTACACGACTTACGGTGATTAAAACGACAAGTTCAACGAATATGGGAAAATAATAGTTTCTAAATATCGTTTCGAGAAACACTGTTATCGTTGTTGACATCCAACATTCACGTAACCTACATAAATAATGTGACATTACCTACTTTTGACTAATAAACCGACACGTGTGGTGAGATCTATAATGTTTTATACTGAAACAGGGGAAGTTTAAAAAAAACTGTACCCACCTTTATATTATGTTTAGCGAATTCTTGTGTCTAAGAGGAACATACATAACATAGGTATATTATATAATTTTGGAGGCTGACACATTTCTTTTAAAATTTAATATATACCTATACTTTTATTACTGTTTATAACTTAAGACAATATACGACTTTTTAACTTAACAAAACAAAATAGATCAGTTTATTATTGTAAATATTCATGAAATATTGATGTATTTGACCATGGGATAGCCACCACTGTAGGTTTTGAGGTAACACTATAAACGCGAATATAGACGGTATAGCGTTATTGATCCGTGACGCTGTTTTCGCCTGGCCTTCTATGTATCAATGACTAAAATTATTCGGAATTTTCCACAATTAGGTTTTTGATTCGTTATTTTTGGTAGGTTAGTAAATTACACAATATTTTTCCTTTCATCATCGCAAAACTCAATACTTATAAATTATAATAGCATATATACGCATTTATATGATTGATGAATGGTTTAAATTATCATGATGTTATAACAATATAGAAGACTTTTATTGAAAATCGGCATAATATCAATTCATAATATATTAATGTGTTGAAATAGGTTTCACACAGGATCCATTATGCAGAGAGAGTTCCAAAACCGTTGTATAAATTTAAATATATTGATATTTAATTATTTAAAAATCTAACAATAATTTGTTTTTTTTTTTTTTTTTTACATAATTCCTAATAAGCAATCGATGATTTCACACAAAATATTCATTATTTATCTAGACTTAATTTTAAAATTCGAGTGAAAAAAAAATCAAATTACCGAGTTATAATATCATTATGATAACTGACGCATATTATTATTCCGTTCTTAAAATGAATACCTACGCAATAAATATATACATAGAAAAAACGCTTATATAAGCACAAAAATATATATTAACTTTAAGTTTTATTCTACAGTTATTATTCCAGAGTATATGGTTTTGTAAATAAGACTTACAATTAGAAGTGCAGTATATATAGTAAATATTATTAAAAGACGGAATTCCGTGAAAAAGTTTAGCGGGAGAATTTATTTATATACAGTATACGCACAAAAGTATAAGCCAGCTTACCTATATAATTCCACAACAACCAGGATGTAAAAATTAAAATATATCTATAAAGTTTGTACTTCTATGAATATAGGTATATTGTTTACAAAAACCATTAAGTATAGTTTTAATGAAATAACGATTAAAGACAGCACGAAACGCATTGATTATTTGCATACAAATTATAATGATTTAAAAATTGAATAATTCGTAATATTATTTACAAAAAAAAAAAAAATATATTTT
Source organism: Aphis craccivora (assembly GCA_009835225.1). Taxonomy (NCBI): domain Eukaryota; kingdom Metazoa; phylum Arthropoda; class Insecta; order Hemiptera; family Aphididae; genus Aphis; species Aphis craccivora. The sequence continues at coordinate 12,742 of VUJU01004884.1, forward strand.
TGTAATGAAGACGAATAGCTCTTCACTCCGAATCCGTGCCACACTGATACACATTTATTATTATTATTTTTAATAACATTTATATGTGATACTGCATATAAATCGGACGTTAAAATGTCAATATAATATTACAACACGCTCTCATCGGCCGTAGCGACATACTATACGACGCAAGGGTGGACACCAAGTATAGAAACACAACACATCACCTATATTTACACACACGCGCACTACCCACATTTCATGGCCGTAAAAAAAATTATGATAAAACCATTGTCTAGAAAACGATTTCGACATCTTTTGTGTAGCGTGTTTTGCCGACGTGTGTGTGCAGGAGGATTAAAAACTTAATATAAACGTCGGATTAAGCGTATATTATAGGTGCGAAAATGAATGTGATATAATATTACACAGCGCATTACTGTTTTGTGTATGCTTTATAGGTGTGCGCGCGTGTATATACAGTATGAGGTGTTTACGGATAGGCAACGTCGTCTGAACGTTGTAGGAAAGAAAAAAACAATTTCACCGACGACAAAAGGTCCGGTCGAGTGTGAAACGCACAAAAGGCTCATCGTCTTGCGTCCAAAAGAAAAAAAAAATAATAAAAACGGTCGTCAACGATTAGATAGCCCCGGAACTAACGGACCGGATATGCATATACATAGGTATATACTATTTAGAGTATACTGCAAGTATATAGACAGGGTCACCTATGGGTTCCCCCCATCATTGTAATCGGATCGTAAATCCTGAAAAATTTCAAGAGGATATACCTATATGTAGCGTGTAATATAATCATAATAATAATAATTTCAAACCACCAACTGGATACACACATTATATAATATTGTAGGTACACACTACACATATATCTAATAATCGAATAAATTGCACAGAATTACAAAGGCGTTGGTAATCTGGAACGCGTTGTTCTCACGGAATTATATATATAATATAATTTGTGAAATGTGCGTTAAGTTTATTTTTTTCACAAAAAGCACTCTTGTGCATATTATACGCTCGACCGCGCGAAATCCGTGAACTCATCGATTACAATCGATCATGCGCCTTATTATTATTTCTCATTCAAAATTAACCCCCCCCCCTTCCCAAAGAAAAAAACTACGTATTTAGAATAATTATATCGTACATAATAATAATAATATATGACTGGCATAAGGTGCGCGGCGCTGCATTTTAATTGATTTGCGAGCGTTCTTTCTATATTTTCTCACGCTTTCCATCTTCTCCCCACGAACGAAAATATACATATTTGTGTACGGAATGATCTATTTAAATAGCTATACTTATTTCTTTACTTAATCTTTTTTCGATATACTTGCATATATTAAATATTGAAGAAATATATTACAATATTATGTATTATAATACTCGTATAAATTTCTTTTTAATCATAGTAAGATTATTGGCTCACAATACGTTCCGTTTATTTTATATCGAAATGATAATTTATAGAAAATGTATTTTTATTCAATATTTAATATGAATACATCACGATTCTTAAAAAAATACTCTCTCCTGGAAATTAAAACAAAATAAAATAGAAATTTGTTGGTAAAGGTTGTTTTAAAATATAGAACGGCCAGTAGCAGTATATAATGGACCACGCTGTATACTACACACAAACTTACATAGTACCTACCTATAATACATACTAAACAAATGTAGGTTTTATAAATATACCTTTAAAGTCGGTATACTTTTAGAAAAATTTTGAGTAATATACGCGATGGTGATTTATCTCCGTCAAACTGCGATGTTTCACGACCAGGTTTGTCATCGCCAATAATAAATAGAGTTAGGGCGAAACGCAAAGAGAACAAAATATGACAGGCATAGATTTAGTTTATTACAGATATAGGTAAGGCAAATTATGGGAAATAAATACAGCAAAGATGCGTCGTTTGTGTTGTTAAACGTTTAGAATATTAATGTATTATACAGGATATTATGTATAATTTGACTATTTTGTTAGCCTCATTATTTATCTTAACACACCGGACAAACTGAAAGTTGTTAATTTTAGCTATACAGATTAGAATTAACGAACTTACGAATTCCAAAAATCAATTTACAATTTCTTATAATTTGAGTTCTATAGCCTATCTTTTACCCTGGGTAATTTTAACGAAGTAGGAGGAGGTAACTTTACACACCTTGATTTTAAATTTAAATTATATTTAAATAAGTTTTAATATTTGAGATACACTCTAAATAATGTATAACAATTGAAAGAATAAAGCACGCATTGACGCCGTACTTTTGCCGCAGTTATCGTCAGGGTCGTCGTGATGTAATAATATTAGACATGCTATGCACCAAAGCGATATATACGTGCGTGCGCATACCCTGGAGTTAAAAACGTCAAAGTGATGTAGTTGCAGGACGGCCAAACACGATCCATCTGAGGCCTCAATACAACGTGTTTCAAAATCGAAAGCGGTGGGGTAATATAATTTGCGAGGGATTGCTAGCGGTGACGAAACTATAATATGAACCCGTAGGAGATGAAATGGCTGGTAGTATATTATAATAGGTATATTAATTATACGTTGTCGTCAAATTTATATTATTATACTAAAAAGGTGATAAACTATACACATATATACGTTAAAAAGAGCTTACGATAGTAGTAATAGTGTGATCGTTTGTCTTGTACATACAGGGTGATCCATTTGTTTGACTGCAAATTGCAATCGGTTCATATTTTTTGTTGAAAAATTTTAAGTTTTTATAACAATTATAGGTACGCGTAGTAGTTTTTATCTTTTATTTTTAAGCAAATTTATAGCTAACTCCCTTAGAATGAATACACTTTTGGTGACAAATATTTAAATTCTTTGTAGGTGTTGACACTACTTGTACTAGGTACTCAACTCATCTACACCAACCTTGGAATATTAGTGCAGTGAGTTAAATGTATCATTCTGTATACGTGCGACGAAAGACAATCAACGATGAATTAAAGGCAAATGAACCTTTATGAGATGACGTTAAAACTACTTTTTCGGGACTAGGGATGTATTATTTTATTGTTATTAGACAACAGAAACGGCGAACGTAATAACACATACGCCGTCTCCATTTTATAATACTCGTACATTTCATTAGACCATTGACGACATTTTGCGTGTTAGTACTTTAGTAAGTATACATATTCTCTGGCTTGGTTTTATGGAGACAGTCAAATTATTTAAATTGCCAAAAATATATCACTGTTTACGCAAAGTTTATGTTTGAATAGACTTTTTACTACGACTATTTTCCTTTGAGATGTATACTCACGCGCACACACACACACACACACACACACATATATATAATACTCACTAATAAAGGCACCATTTAATTAAAGGGTAGACCACCTACGGCAAAGGCTGCGATAATTGTATGCAAAAAGTTGTATAAATATTCGAAAATTGAAAAATACATACAGTAGAAGTACAGCATATGTACCACGATTGTGTGATTAGTGTGCCGGAAACAAAAATTCAAAATATTTATTCATCCTAATATTATTATTATTACGAGTATATAGGTCAACAGTTGGCAACTAG
>VUJU01004886.1:0-16318 GCA_009835225.1 Aphis craccivora
GCTAAATTAGAGCTAAAAGTATAATTTTAAAATCTTATTAAATTTGAATATATATTTTTAAAATTTACCATACAAATATTTCTCAAAATAAGATTTACAATTTGGCTGTATTGAATGTTTCGGATTATTTTTTTATTAATTTTTAAATTTTTATTTTCAGTATTAAAAAATAAATACCAAAAATATAGCATAATAAGTGTCTATGCATTATATTTTTAAACATTTTTTTTTTTAATATTGATTAATGGGACACTGTTTAAAATTTTAAAAAATTGTTCTTTTTTTCTGTGTTCTTTTTTTCTGTGTTCTTTTTTTCCTTTGTTCTTTTTTTCCGTGTTCTTTTTTACTTGTTCTTTTTTTCCGTGTTCTTTTTTTCCTTGGTCTTTTTTTCCTAGATTCGTCTGCCATGCCCTTCACAATTTCACATAATATGTTATTGTTATTATACAATCGTATATAATATAAATGCAGGGCCGAGTCTAAAGGGGCAAACCGAGGCACCTGGAAGTTTTGGTCGGGGGAGCCAAATAACCAATTTACAGTGGCCAAATTATGAAAGGGCACTAATTTTATACTTTCCCCCCGTTAAAAACCCTAACCCTAACCCCCCGGTTAAAAAATACACTAGATCCGGTCCTGTATAATATATATGTTTATATAATATACAAATATTTTTGCAATCCCGGTTTACAGCCCCACTAGTGTAACGAAATAAAAATAATACAATATCTATAGTATTGAAGAAGTTTCTTTTTTCAATTAAATTATATTATTATTATATTTTTTTTTTTTATTAAACAGCAATAGAAAAAAGTTATCGCCAAAAAATCGTACGTGTATGATATATTTGCATATTATAAATTATAATATATCAATTGGTTCTCAAAACGTATTTTTAAAACGAGTAATAAGTAATTTAGTAATTTTACATTTTTACTAGGAAAAAGAAATTGAAATTATTTACAATAAAATGTATTTAAATTACCATAAAATTACTTGAAAAATAAACTCTTAACAATAGGTAGTAGTTAAGTTACTTCAATGGAAATGTTTGCCAACACTGTTTACATAATAAAAACAAAAATATTTTGGTAAATTTAACTATTTCAAAGCGGTTTTCGTTCCTATCTAGTGAAACTGATTCTCGATTAGGTATCATATTCGTTACGCCACTGTGAGTAGTTTTGTTATTTTGTATAATATGCTTGCACGAGTGTTAGGCTAAAATACAATATTAGCTGCTGATTCCCAACTGTATATTTTAAGCGTTTGTTTGTCATTCTCATTTTGTATTGACTATTGAGTCGTAAATAGCGAGGCGTGTTGTGTCAGTTGTGTGGTATAGATACGAACAAAGAAAAATATTTGTTTTGTACATTTAGCATAACACATAATTAATACAGATATCTACTGAAGATAATATAACTAAAGGTATTAAGAGACAAAAATTAATGATTCTATTGTTACTATACATATATATACAACTTTATACTTGGTTTATAAATTATAATTAGTTATAGCCTTATAAGTGAGTAAGTGACCTATAAACAACACAACATCTCATCGATAAGCGGGCTGCAGGTGGAGCCTAGACCCTAATATATAGCTTTTCAAAGCTCGAACCAAGTGCCTATTTATACATTATGTTCATCGCGTCGAGATATCTTATGCGCGAGTGGTTAGGTTAGGTCGCTTACATGCTTAAGTACTCTGTACGCGATTGAAATCGTAAAAATGTGATATACCTACTACACTGTTCTACCGACTAAATTAAAAAAAAATCCGCACTGCTGTCTGAAATTTTATGAAAATTCATGAACTCATTAGCGATTGGCCGATAACGCGAAAACCCATATTGTGCGGATGCGATTTCGAGTGTAGTCCGACCAACAGTAGAATACTACAAAGTACAAAAAATAATAAACCACGATCGGTAGGTGTGCCCACTGCCCATCTAAGTCGTGTTTGTCAGAAAAATCGAAACGTAAACCGAATGTACGCTCTGTGCAGACGCGTATAATATTATAGTGCCAATAAATACATTTTCGTCGTAAATCGTAAATAATTCAGTGGCGTCCGAAATAATATTTTGTAGGTAGGTACTACTAAAATATTGTCTTATATCATATTATACTGTGGCGACTAACGGAGAACTTTCGTACAGTATTCTCCGGTCGTAACGCCGACACGTTTACGTAAAACGCGACGACGAGCCTTTCACCGCGCCGGGTCGTCGGCGTAACGCGTCGAGAAATCGCCGTCCCGCCCGCGCCAACAACCGGCAACGCCGCAGTAGCAGCAATTGCCGTGGAGGTCGGTGGCGGCGGGTAGAGGCAGCGGGTCGGCCGGCGATGTGGCAATGTGCGTCAGCGACACAAATGGCACGGCTAACGGCGGCGGCGGCGGCGCAGCTGCACACGCACAACGAGCAGAGCGAGCGACAGCCTCTCACTTTTTTTTTTTTTTTTTGCTTATTTTTTACCACTACCTACCCTACACTACTCGCCCGCCCGAGCAACAGAGTGCCGAGTGCCATTGTTCCCGGCTACCGTGGCGGCGGGGGGAGCGAAGGGAAACACCGCCACCGAACCGCCGCGCGCGGTGGGTCGACCGTGTCGCGGGGTGGCGGGCGGTATCGAGTAAGCCCCACCACTTCCACTGTTTACGACGGACGCTACGCAAAGTGCGGACCGCGTCTTTGTTGTTGTTGTTGTCGAACGACTCCATCGCCGCGGTGCCGATTGCTCTCAGTCGTTCTCGATTTTCCATCCGTTGCGTTTTTTTGCCACCGGCGACGCGCACCGTCCGCATCGCATCGTGACTATTTTGTTTATCCGTTTTTACAATTTATTATTCGTATCGTTTCCGCCGTCGGCGCGACACCGCGGCCGAATCGACATTTGAGTATATTTTTGCACGTAAGTAGACATTCACGAAACTAGCGCGCGTTTGTCGTCGGAGAATCTATTATATACTGTACGCGTGTATAAATAATAATATTGATACGCCGTTGTAGCAGTGCTATATGATATTAAATTATTGACATTATCGTTATTGGTTTTTTATTTATTATTATTGTTTCGGCGTCACTAAACCTATACAACGCGATAATAATAATATCGTCGTGTTATTTCGACAATACCGACTGGGTCGTCTGCCGATCGCGTATCGTGACTATCGTCACTATTGCTGTTTCGGCGATTTTCCCTCGTCCGTCCCGCGTGCGACGGAAAAGCGGAAGGAAAAAACATTGTTCGCTGCCCGTCAGTGCGGTACCGTGTAGTAATATCGTATTGTTGTTATTATCGTCATTATTGTTGTTGTTTCAATAACAGTGCGCTCGTCGTCGTTCGGTCCAATTCGATCTTGTCGGCCGACTATAGCACACACGCCAGGCCGCGGCCCATACGTGCTGTGCGTGCGTGGCGGACTCGCCATCCCGAACGCGACGAAGAGCTTGCCGTCGACGTCATTACCAGAGACGAAGACGAAGAAGACGTACCCACGCGCCACGATAGGTAAGCATTACGTTTCGTATTATTGTGATTCGTGTCGATGGTAAGCAAACCAGAAACCTGGCAGCGGGTTCGGACGTCGTGGCTGCTGCTGCTAACCACGGTCCGAGGGCCCGTGTCGTTGCGGTTGTGTGCGTGTTGTCTATGGTGAGCGTGATGTAGCGATGGGGAGGGGGGGAAGAGTGAGAGTAGGGCAATGGCGGACCAATTGAAATTTTTTTTCGCGTCCAACAAATTTCATCACAGGTTAGTTCCTACCTGCCCAGTATAATTTTCCTACGTAGTCTGTACGGTCGCGTTGTTCTTGTGTGGTCATTGCCGTTAAAATCGTCGTCTACGTTTCGTCTGCTGGCTGGTGAAAAGTGACCTGTGATCGTTATAATATTATAATCGTCGTGTCCTATTTGCGTTTTGGATATCGAGAAGGCGAGCACCACGGCGACGAGCACTGGCTGCTACAGGTACCTACCGTGATCTGGGACGACTGTCATGTTGTTTGAAGTTTATTTTTATTTCTGCTATAAATACAGTTGAATATTATATGATTGAATTTAATAGCTTACTCTAATCTTTGTTTCCCGTTTTTCCAACCTTGGCTTAACGTATGAATTAAAAAAAAAATAAAAATGTCTTGTTACCAATTATTACCAGTGACCAATAGGTAACTCCTATATTAAGTAATAATTATACCTAATCATAATGATTTGAAGAAAAATATTTAAATAATTTTAAGTATCTAGGTAGATATTTACTTAATCTAACCATAAAGTAATAAATAAATAAAGCATATCTAGCTAAAAGTGTTAGTACTACATCTACAATAAATATTTACCAATAATAGGTAATTTTTAAGTGTCCTTTTTTTATTACATACATACTGTGTGATCATATTGTAGGTATTATTTATATATTATTTTGTTATATTTATTATTGTCTTTAAGTATGAAGCTTTTGGAATTTTGCCACAATACTTATAAAAATTGTTTTTTGTTCGTTACATTTTTTGAAAGCTTGATACTCGAAGGAGTTTTTAAATTATAAGTATAAATAACTAACCGGGTAACTAACATATTTTTCTTTTGTTTTTTGCCAAAACTATCTAATTTTTTATTGGTAAATATGAATTTAAAAAGTTATAAATACAAAATTTCATAGAAAATTCTTAAAATCTATTAAATTACCTACCACCTAAAAAATTAGTACTTTAAGTTTGTTTAATATCAAATAATTTTTCAATTCTCAAAAATAATTGGCAAGGTTTTAGGTAATTAAAAATAAAATACCTAGGTATTTCAGGAATAACTCAATATTTTTTTTTAATCAGAGTGGTTGTTAAAATGTGTCTTAAACTATTTTCTATCATACCACTATGATCAATAGCATAGAGCAGTGCTTCTTTTTTTCTCATGGACCTTTTAAAATTTAAATTGAAACTGTCCAGGCCTCCTTTATCAAAATCATTAATTATAGGTATACTAAAATGATATGCACTATTTCAAACTAATAAATAATTAATATGTATACAAAAATTAATTGGTAATACCTAACTTTAAAACAATACTTACACAAATATTTAGTGATAGGTAATGTTAATGATTATATTTTTGAAAATATTTTATAGTTATTAGTAACTCAGAGTCGAGCTCAGAGTTTAGGTCGTATAGAGCTTAAGTGTATTTTGTTTGATAATATCAATAAACTAAGTATATTTTCAAAATATTTTATTTAAGTTAATCCAACATGTTATTTATTATTGAATTTATAATCTAACCTGTGATATAGCGACTACCTATCTTTTTATATTTGCTTCTTAAAAGGACGCCACACCTGCATGTATTGTATCCGAGTTGTATCTGTATCATTCTGTTTTATACACATGTACCTAACATACCTAATTAAAAAAAAATTTACGCAAAATGACTACTCCCTCATATTTTATCAAAATTATCAATGTTAAGTATAAATCGCATTGGGAAGAATTTCACAGAGAATTTCATTTGTATCATAGGTACCGTTATAATTTTTTTTTTTTTGATAACATGAATACTACAATTAAAGTTTTTATTTTTGAGAACTTGAAGTTTTTTCATTTAATTATTAAAAATTATTGGTTACTACCTATCAAAAAAATTAAAACGGTAAAAGCGGGTTTCCACTGCATACGTGTACGTGTACGTGTATAAAAATACTTGTCTGTGATTGGTTGGTATACATTGGTAAGCTTGTGGTATACCAGAAAGTTTATACATTCTTACGTTTAACCACGATACCATGAAGTTGGATCCAATTCAACTATTTCCGTGTGTTTAACGGTATAACTTGAGTGATAGCAACAGTAACTAATTTTAAAATCTTAAAAATGTTTTATGTTATTATAATATTAAATTATATTGTTTTAAAAGTTAATTAAAGTGTATTTACGCTGTAGAGTCGAGCTAAATTATAGTAAGTTAATTTACCGCTAAAATTAAGCGCTTAACAATTATCGTGCTTACTAAAGTATTTTTCATGAAGGACGTGTATGTATGACCGGACGTACGTGTGTGTTGATAAACGTGCACGTACACGGGAGCGGTCTAGTGGAAACTCACTTTGAGACACAGATAAAATTCTTCCTAGTGTGATTTATAATTTTGGTAATTCTGATTTAAATATTGAGGAAGTAAAGTCATCCCTCGCAAAACTGTCCTTAACTATGTTATCGTGTACACGTGTAAGTGTGGTGTCCTCTTAAAATAGTAATATACAAAAATTTACTACTACTACTACTTTTAGTATGTACTTACTAAAATATTGTTTATTAAATTTATACTGCAACAGTATTCTTTAAATTTAAAAAAAAAATTTATTTTTATTGAAGTATATCTACCTACTTAAAATACTGCATTTTGTACTGGTATAATTTTTACCCAATTCCAGAATATCAGACAAGTTCTATTATTTTTGCCATGCTACTCTGATATTTAATATTGAAATATTTTTAAATGAACCTTGAAGCCCCAATATTTTTAAAAGTACCATCCAAATGTATTTCTTACTGATCCTTTTCTTTTCATATAAATGTCCACTATATTGACACTCGGTGCTATAATTCACAAATAAATAACTGAATGATATTTTAAAGATACACATACAACATTCATTTGTATCAATAGGTATTAGGTATTAAAGTATTATTAAAATATGTAGGTAGCATATGTACTGATTATTGGTAGATCATCTATTTAACTATAAAGCTTTATTATAGGTGGCCTTTTGACGGTATATCACGTTGGACTGTTCCCATTATATTTTCATAAATAATTTTCTACTTCATATAATATTAAAATGTCTATCTTTGCTACTTGTCTCTACTTTTATTAAGTTTTGATTACGTATTTTATGATACATGATTAACCGATGACGTAAGAATCAAAACTCTAATCAAAATTAAAATATCAACTTTATTTTTTTCCACCAGTCTTAAACCACTTTTAATGCAGCTAACCATTAGTTAATGAATATGAAAAATAGTAAGCAAAAATTATTTCACTATACCTAAAAGAAAAAGAATAATAACAAAAATAGTAAGTAGGTACGTTGGTCAATATTGTATATTGGTACTTGAGTCAAATGATATTTTTTGTAATATACTCGAGAATATCCTATGTCTTATATTATTAGTATGTTATAATTTCTTGAGTAAAATACTGAGATACATAATATGTTTATTATTTAGTTTCTAATGAAAATATTTATACATAAAAACTCATCAAGTGAATATTTACATTACTGAACCAATAATCAATTTTTTAATTAATCGATTTTTAATTATGACTTAAGGTAAATAAACCCATTATAAAATGACAAATAAACACTTAAAATATAAATAATACTTAAAGCAAACTATAGAATCGGATATGAAAACATTTTACAAATTCTGAATACAAATTTTCTATTTTGCCTTATCATTAGTTTCCGTTAGTTCCTTTAATTACCTACCTACTTTAAGAGTAAGGAATCACTTCTACAATAAATTGTTCATAAAGATTTGTTATTGAGATGTCTAGCTCTCCTTTTAATACATAGGCACATACTAAGATTTTAGGTTTTTAGTCGCATCCATTAATACTGAACTTTGAACTATCTTGAGTACATGTTAATTCTTTATTTTGTGTAAAACAGTGGTATTTATAGAAATATTTTTTTGTAGGTTGACATTGCTCATTAAATATTATTCAATGCAAATCATAAATATGTACAAACCAATTCGTCCAAGAAGAAACAGCTTACCAAGCAATGTACATAGAAGTAAAACAAAAAATTTACCTAAAGCAGAGTTCAGTCCAGCTAAAAATTCTAAAGTGATTCGTGAATCAAAAAAACCAAAATCAAAAACGCCTATTTGCGTTAAACAGCTAAATTATAATGAATCACATACAAAGAATGTTAGGAAATTTACAGATCATAGTTTGTCGGATGGAGATGAAATTGTGGACGATAAAGCAAATTTTCATAAAGTAGCTAAAAACAACCAAATAATAAAAGATAAAAGACCTCATTTGTTATGCTCTCAGCCTATTGACACTCCTACTAGATATCTACAAGAAGTGCCATTACATCACACTCCTCCATCGTACGAATCCCCACAAAAATATGGTCCTTACAAGAAATTTAAAGAAGATGATATAGAGCAATTGGTTATTGAAAAATATGCCTTGCTCAAACAACTTATGAACATCGATGAACGATGCAGCTCACCTAATGGTGATAACTTTTATGCTGGTGCCAAATTCAACAATTGCCCATCTCCTGGAGATTTGCCATTGCCACCCATGCAATGGCTTAACTCTTGTCAAGCACAAGCAAAATCTATGCGTCGAAAATCACCTCTTATCTTCAACATAACTATATAAGATATTCTTCAGAATATAAGTTTTAACAAATGTTTTTTTTTCATTATTATTATTTGATTTTACATTATAACGCTTATTGTGATTTTTTTCACTATAGTATATTCCCCTCCACTTAATTATGTTACCCCCCTCATCCCCATATTCATGATGAAGTTGTCTTTTAAATATTTTCAACATTTTAGTTATATTTTTTACATTATCATGTGTTAATAACTTTTATTTTATCTTATCAGTCTCTTTTTCTTAACTAAATTTTTTAATCTTAAGTATCATAATTATTTAAATGTAAAGTTGTTTTTTAATTATTTAATTATTTTTTTTTTATTGTTTTTTGTGACAAAACTCATCATGGACTGATTTTTGCATCAGTATCTAGTCACTTATTTAGGTGAACTAAAAGTTTATTGCAATACAAATATTAGTACATAGATATTTATGAAAGTTATTATTTTAAACTGCTATATAATATAATTGAATTGAATTGCTGATTGGTTGTAATATTTATGAAAATCAAATCTACGTTTAATAAGACAATTTTTATATATACCTCGTTGTATTATCAATCAATATGTTATGTCATCAAATCCACCCCACCCAATATTTAAATTAAAAAAAAAAATTATGTTAAGAATAAATAATCATTTGTTAATGTGATATTTGTGATAATAATGAAATCAGCGATTTAATTTTTATTTTTGTCAGTAATTGGTAAAATTTGTATTTGAATTAAAAATTATAGAACTCAAAGACAATTATAACATAAAGTATAAATACATCAGTTCAATCAGATGTATATGGAACTCTTCATCGTTCCTTTAAATGTTACCTTTTTATTTAATATTTATTCATATTTTAATTTAACTACCAATTTTATAAATAATGAACATAAGCATGTGAAAAAAAAGTAAAAATAAATATTACTTCAAATACACTTTTTACCCTTCTCTGATATTATTTAAGTGCAATTGTGATACAGAACAATATTATTTTTTTTAAGGTTTACTTACCATAATTATATTACATATAGTGAGCCCTTATGTGTGTTGTATCTTGTGAATGTTGTAACTTTTGGAAAGATTAAACGAATGTGTAATGTTTAAAAGATAGATTGTTAAAAAAAAAATGCGAATGAATTTAAATTGTATGTCAACCACTCTTAAGTATAATTAATAAGTATTGTAGTTCAATATCACAGATTATTATATACTAATTGTTTATTAAAAACTATTCCACCGACTGTATCAAGTAGAATAGATTTAGTGTATTAATGTGTTATAGAGGTTGGTACGCATTTCATATCAACGATCTTCATACGATCAAAAATGTAAATTGCTATAAGTGATAACTTAAAAAAAAAAAAGAATGTAAAACAGCAATATGTTGTTTAATTGATAACAATTCATGTGTATTTAATATGTTGTCACTTATGCAATATTAATTTTTGGTATAGATTTTTGCTATAAATAATATTGACATACAAAATGTGTGATTAAAATAATGGGCACAAACCATATCCCATTAAACTCCTTATGTTGAGCATTAGGCATTAATCTGTTAAGTTAGATCGATAATGAATAATTCTTCAAATTAGTTTTAAGGAACACAGTATGTGTCTGTTTTAGTGGCTATCCTATTATTGTTGATATTATACATATTATAAGGAATGTGGCCATTGGTGTGATATTACTGTGTTATTTTTTTATGATAAATTATTTTATTATTGTTTAAAAATATATGTTAAGAATATTAATGTTGAATTGGAATTTTTTTTCTGTGAGACTGTTACAGTTAAAAAAATTAAGTATTCCAATCCATTACGTGTAAGATGAATCACCAATATTCAAATGTATTTTTATTTACTTAAATTGTTTTACAAATATCTTTAAAATTGTTATTAATGTTAAAACATTTAGTAGTGTTTTCTTTTTCAATTAGTGTAATAATTCAACTCGATACTAATTTTTTTTTTTTATCATTAACTTTAGGAAAAAATGTAAAAACCAAAAAAAAAGAAAAACCAAAAAAAAAAAAAACAAAAAAAAAATAGTAATTATAATAATGAAATACAGCCATTCCTAAGCTGTTAGTATTCCTTATACGATCTCATTCTTATAACAATACTACAAGTACACTAAATATAATTATTTATTCCTTTCTTCATCAGTTTTTCCATCACAATCAAACTAGTTTTTCTTTAAAATAATTCAATGTCTCAGAAATTCTGATACAGCACAAAAAAATAACTCAAAAGTAATACAATTTTTCTCTTTAATAAATGCAGTGTACTTTTATAACTTATTAAACCGTGTAAACATTCCGCCTGATATTCATGTATAAAACCATAATAATTCATATTATTTTCAAGTCGTAAATGGCTATTCATATTTACATATATAAATTTCTCCTTGTAATGAACCAATTGCAATATTTTTTCTGTATAAAAAATTTAATAATTAAATAATTATACAACACTAAAACTTTTTTAAAATAAAACCTTTTTGGGTTGATTTTCATTGCAATTATATCACAAGATTTGAATTTTTTGATTAAATCTGTTTTCTCATTTATCAGATTGATTTTAGTAAGTTCTCCATTGTCTTTGCTAACATACACTATAAACTCATTTTCTAAACTCCAACATAATCTGGTTATTAGTTTTTGATTGAAAATAATTTTTTGTGGATCCTTCTGTGAATAAATTACATTTAATCTATAATAAACTCAAAATTAATAATTTATTTTTACCAACTTGATACACATTATATAATAGTATTGTACAATCAAATTGAGTGATGATAAATGTAGTTGAATTTTTGTGACAAAATTGTATATTTTCAATCATTAATGAACATCCATTATATGTTTTAACTGTTACTGCTTCTAAAACTTGGTCTTCTGAAACGCACAATTTAATAAAAATGTTGGTTAAATCACCAAAAGTACAAAAAAAATTATAAATTATGATAAAGCTCTTACGGCTTGAAATTCTAGGCAAAAATTATAATAAATTAATTTAGTTCTATACTTAATATTTTTATACAAATTATTCAAAATTTAAAAATTAAATGTTAACATCATCTGTATTAAAATAATAAGTACATATTTATACTTATATACATTGCAATATTTTCTTTTAAATTTAAAATCAACATCAATAGCCAAGTACCTATATATGTCAAATTCGTATTAATGTACTAATTTCTATAATTCAATAAAAAAAAAAAATTGCACGGTACAAGTAATAATCCTCTGTACTTGTCAAAGTGGACTAGGCCTATTGGGGAAACCACTTTAAAAAAAACGCACCTGACACACAACCTCATGGGTGGTGTGGAATAGTGTGTGTAATTACCAATTTATTTTATTTTAAATAAATAAAAAGTACCTTTAATGTTTCTTGTTGTTCCACACAAATGACTGGAAATTTTCCCGTTTTCTAGAGCTACTAAAAAATGTCTGTTTGAATAATCAAAACACCGAATACCAACTTTTCCTGGAATCCCGACTAAATATCTATAGACATGTAGTTAGATGTTTATTATTCATTACATAATATACATTCTACTTGATTTATTACTAACCTACTTGAATTTAGATCATAATTCTAGTTTAAACTAATAAAATCACTTAAAATAATTTTAAATTTACAATAATAACATTTTTTATTTAAAAATATCTATTGATTTTAGATTCCGGATTGAGCTAGATTTTGTATAAGTTTTACAATTATGTGGGTATTCTATTACTTTACTAGTGATCACACATATCTATTAAGATAATATCTTATCTATTGCTTAATATAACTAATCATGTCAGTTTTTAAATAGCATATTTATAACAAAAAGAAATAACAGTTACAGATCTTCATAAGATAAATATAAATATAATAATATGCCTATATTAGTTTTTCAAATAAATTCTAAAAAACTATGTATGCAATTATATGCATTTTATAAATTTTATAAGTAATTGCTAATCCTCCTATTATCATTGCATACCATTTTTTTTTTTTTTTTTTGTTTATAGTGAATTTATCATTGAATTTGAACTAAACTCATCCATTACATAGTGACAGAGGGTATATTCAACACCTACTAGTAGCAGAATAAGTACTTTTTTTTCTGTAATAGTTTATAAAAAAGTTGAATTAAAGCCACAAAGCAATTATTCTACTCATTAGAAACGCGTGTTTCTAATTTAGGAAGTAGGTGTTGGATGTCAGACAACATTTCAAGCAAATATAAATAATCAATAAATTGGTATATGATTGTTTATTGTAATACAATAAACAAGTAATCATTTGTTGATATGTATAGAGCTTTTGTAAAGTTTATTCAGGAAATAAATAAATTCATATACTGATACTTGAACAAAATGTAGTGTTAGCAAAGGACATTTATATGATCAACACTTTATTATCTAGTATCTAAGACATTGTCTATATATAGAATATTACTAAACACAAAAATGTAAATTTATAGTTAATAATATTTTTTTCATTTTAATCATTAAATAATGACTTTTACTGTCCATTTATTTCATTAGGTAAAAATGTATTATGTAGTTGAAAATTATTCCAGAGAATCATGTATATTATGAATACAATAATTTGATTTATGTTTATACAATATGTAATATGCAGTTACAATACACATACAAATTGTATATCTTAATATTAAGAACTAATTTTATTTCTGTATGAAATTTAAACAATAAATCAGTAATATAATAAATTATATTTTAATTATATCAATTTGTATAAAGATAATATGAAATATATTTAAATAAAATATAGTTAAATGATTTATGAGTTATTAATCATAATTTATGATTATTATTTTGAATAATTAAATGTCTGTTTTATATACCTGCATATACGCTGGATAAATTTTATTTTGTCACTCATCATAGTTCCAACACACACATATCCATCTTTTCCAGCAGTTATCAATACCACACGAAGATCAGATCTCACAAACCATAATGATTCAGATACAGGCTGTGAATGCCATTCAAGGGAAACCATAGACATATTGTCATTTGTGTTGCAAATTAATAATTCGCCTAAAAATTATGTTTAGCATTAAACATTCATTGGTATATAAAAAATATAGTAAGTACAATAATTTTTATCGGCAATGGTATCATAAGTAATTTACCATAATTTTTACAATCAACATAAAGGTCACTGTTGTCATAAAAAATATAAACAAATAATTTGTGCAAATCATAAAAGTAAACTTAATTAAAAAATAATTTATGATAAGAAAGATGTTACATAAAATATTATTAAAAGTAAAACAAATAAATTATAAAAATATCATTGTTACTGTATTAATCACAAAAAATTGCATTAATGTAATTTAGAAAAGCATAGATAATTTAATCCTTTGATAGTTTCATAAATCATCTCTATTCTATTTGCATGTCCTCACAAGCAGAGTGGAGGTTAAATTGACATGAACAAATATAACATCGAAGTAATATCCACAAACATTTAATGTGAGTTATTTGGTAATAATTAGTATTAGGCTGCAGTTTATGAGTTTCATAGAATATATAATAGAAATGTAGAATATGGTGCCACAACTAGAGATTTGGTGACCTAGGTGCCAATCAAATTCTATATGTATTTATATAATTTAGTGTCAACGTCTTGAAGGCTATCTTAAGAAATGATTAGGTCTCTTCAGGGTGAAATGCACAACTGCTAGTTATGGAACTGGTAGAACGGTTGTGACACCAGTGAACTCTATGTTGATCGCTTAGGCAATGCTCATCTATCAACATGTGTCAAACATTCGTAATAAATATTTTAAAACTATTACATTGTCAGTAAATGTCACCATTTTAAAATCAAAAACATTATAATATTATTGTAATTAGTAATACTGTTAAATTATTATATGTTATTTTCATAAACACTTAAACTGTTACCATTGTATAATCCAGCTGTAATTAGATATTCATTAGTAGGATGTGTAGCTAAACATGTTATACAAGAAGTGACCTCCAGCTTATTAGATACAGTACTGCCATTATTTTCTAAACTGAATTTCATATACAAGACATATTATAGTATTTATTATGCATTACACTATTACAAATATTAAATAATTTTCATAAAATTGGATACCAATATGGCAATATTAGAAATAATTTACTCACTCCGACATAGAATAAACAAACACTGAATTTAAATGATTACACCACTGTGTATGACAATGTTCACCAGTAGCTACCATTAACTTGTCACCGCTACAATTCCAACCTAGTGCACTAATATTTTTCTTGAAAGTCAATTCAAAACAAATAATTAATATAATATGTAGGATATGGTTACTGGTGCACGTATATACTACTTTAATGACTAAAATATGTTAGTTGTTACTAAAGATAACTCATTGACATATCAAACTAATTTTTTTTAAACTATTTCTTTAAATAAGATTAAATTATTCAGAACTAGAGAAATAATAATATTATTAAAATACAATTAATGTGATCTTTTACACAAAAATATATTTGAAAAACTATAAGTAATTACCGTTCCAAATGAAGGGTGTTGTCTTAACGATACTTTAATGGTTTTGTCATCATTTATATCTTTCTGAGTTTTCTCTACATAACTATTTATTTCTGGCCAGCCATTACATTCAGTTTTTAAAAGTCTTAAGCCTTTCTCCAAACAACTGTTTAATGCAACAAGATCAATATTTCCAATATCAATATTTTCAAAGGCATCAGTCTGCGTCTGAAACATTCAACAGGAAATAATGTGTTGTAGAAAAAACTGATGATAAATTCAACCAACTTCTACAGTTTTCACATCAACGGTATCGCATGATTTATCTTCAGTAAACAATACATTATATTGAATTGATTTTTCAGTTTTCCTATTTAAACAAATAATTAAAAATAATTGCAGTAGGTAAATATTAAACATTTTTTTTCATACCCCTTCCTATGCGTTTCAGTATGATTAAACCCGACTACATTTACTGGGCTGTCACTAAACATTATATTAATTTATTTCCACATATATTTTCTATATTTCTGATATTTATAAACAAAATTGTTTATCTAGGTAGATCAGTATAATTGAAAACATGACGCTACAGCATTTTTATGATACAGTTGTGAATGTTGTTACTATGGTGATAAAAACCATCACAATAATTGTTAGGTAGGTATCTATTTGTTATTGTTCTCTAATCTTTACCTTAAGCAATGATTGTTAAAAAATAAAAATACTTCAAATGTAATTATGTAATGCAATCTCAATTCTCACATATAATTTCTATGAAAATAAATTAACATAGATCATATATGTAGGTACTTGACCTACCTATTGTATACATTGATGTTTTTGTTACACCTTATAATGTGTAAGTAGTTATAACACAACATTGTATTTGATACCTAATTAAAGAAATTAAATTATGTATACTTTTACTTATAGACTATGGTACATAAATTATTTTCAAGTTAATATTTAATTTTAGATTCTGAACGAAGTGAAGAATGTATTGATTTTACAATGATGTGTGTTTTTTTTTTTTTGTTTGTTTGTTTTTGTGTCTGTGTACAGCATAACTAGTCGAAATAATGCTCCAATTTCAAACTATGGGGGTGGTTTCCGATGTAAAAGTGAATATCCTTGGTGCATTATAGAGGTAAAATGTTAACATTTTCCAACAGTTTTCAAAAAAATTGAGAAAAACAAAAAAAAAATGACGGAAAAACGGGAATTTTTACGCAAAACCAGTTTTCGACCAAATCGAATTTTTTTTATGGTTGAAATTCAAAAACTAATCACTGAAAATACTTGAAATTTTCACCAAATGTTTATGTCAGTGGTATCTATATATAGTTAAATTTTCAAAAAATTTTGATTTTTTTTGAGTT
>VUJU01004887.1:6192-16317 GCA_009835225.1 Aphis craccivora
TTCTTTGATGCATTGAGTGAACGCCACCACTCTTCCATCAACTGCCGTTCCAATAAGTTAGTGGCACCACGTGTTTTTATGCCATATTTTACTTTGACACGTCTCCATGTAGACTCAATAGATTGGGTATTGGCCCCTGTTTCTGGATCAATAAAGTGAAGCTGGTGGATTACAGTTTTATGCACAGCCGTGGTCACTTAAATTGCTGTAAGCCCTCCATTCGTCCGAGTGAATTGTTGATCCAACTTATACTTCACGTTGAATAATTGGAAGTAACGTAGCTCTATCTCTCTTTTCAACTATAAAAAATCTACGGTCAGTAACACCATCATCTTGTTTACACTACAGTCCGAAGACCCATGGACCCTGTACTCGTGACCCATAATTTTTGTAAATAGGTTCAGAGTCATCAGAACTATCAGATTCAACATCAGATGAGATGGGTGAAGTACGAGTTATTGCGGTAACCGGTGTACGATTGCCTACACACAGACGTCCTCGGTGATACTTACACTTCCCTTGGAATAACGACTCGTCAATTTGGACTATTACACATGTTCCTTCCATTTTTGAACGATATTCAAATCGATCAACGTAAACGTCTCGGCATAAATTAAACCAATCTGTAACAGTATGTTTTGCTCTGCCTGTCCATTTTGCAGTATTTGTTACGTTCACTTCATTACACCACTATGTGACACAAACTTAGACCACTGTTGTTTTTTCCATTTACGTCGACATAAGTATAGAATTTATTTTGTCTTCTGATGGACTGAAATGTTTGGCATCCTTTCTTCGGACAACATAAGCACTTTTCTTTAATAATTTTACCTTCTCTGTCACGTTTGCGAGTGTTCTTCATATACTCCTTAAGGGCCCCCCCACATACTTCATTATTTAAATTAACTTGTTGGCATACTTTAGCAGTGGGCAAAATACCACGTTGTTTTAAAAAATTAGTGCAAGATTTGACATTGTAAATAACATGTCTATAAAAGTCAATAAAATGTTCCATTTTGATTCAACAAAAAATAATTATATAAATAATTTAATAAAATAATAGAATAATTTAAATACACACCACTTCTACGAGCCAAACCGAAAGTCATATGTCTATTAGCTATATGTGTAAAGTATAGTAACCCCGGCTGTAGAGTGTAGTGTACTAGTATTAAATATCTTTAATCGTGGTCTCCCGGTATCCGTACAAAGTAGATATCACCCGAAAGGTAGATAACATATAACGCGATCAAAGTTCAGGTAGATAGCATACGACACGAGTTCCTATTTTGCTATTTAATTCTGTATATTTAACATGTTTTTAACCAATATTTGATGAAAAATACTATAATTGATATTTTTGCACTGTATAAAATATATGGAAATTGTTATTACGTAAAACTGTTATTAATAATGCAGTAATTGGCTGTCATATAGTATGCGGTCTACCAGTGGATTTACGAGTATAGTATGGGGTCTACTTGCGATGTACAAATATAGTATGTGGTCTACCTCAAAATAAATAAATTAAAAATAATATTATAGTATAATTATTGTAGTAGTAATATCTAGTAAAAACTTAATAATTAAAAATTTGTTTGTCAATAAATATAATATTATATGTTATATAAAAACTTCTGCCATATCTCTCAAAAATGCATTAAATAAATCTGATTTATTTATTCCTCGCCACTATGTTTCCATGAGATACCTGCAATAATATGTATAATATAATATTACGTTAAATTTATTATGCATAACTTATAATAATTTTTTCTTGGAAGGAGATCAGTACTTGTACCACACATATTTTTAACTATTTTTAAGTGTTATGGTCTCCATAAACTTTCGATCTGTTGAGCTTTTCGACAACTAAATATTGTGCCTCACTATCGTCACATATTCCAAACACCCAAGGACCTTCCATTCGTCTACCATAATTTATTTTTCCATTTTTAAGAGGGTTGTCATTTTCATCTTTGATGTCTTCACTCAGCAAATCTGCAAGTCGTTATCGACCTGTAACAACATAATGATGATTTATAATATTTTATAATTAATATTCAATATAAAATTGTATTTAATTATAAAATAGAAATTACCTTTATGATTTTTTCTGGATCCTCTTAACAAGCATTGGTCGACTTGTATGATGACATCAGGTCCTTCAAATTTAATACGTTTTTTAAACATTTTCACTGGTATATCCCGACACAAATTTATCCAGTCACAAATGATGTTGGACGATCTTCCAGTTAAAGACATTATTGTTTTATTGGATGAACCTTGAGTCTAGTAGAACACTAGTTCTAACTGTTGACTGAGACTTAGTCCACTATTTAGACGACCATTTTTGTCAATATAAGTCCAAAAAGCATTATCTTTCCTATATAATAGTATACACATTACACAATTATGATTAGGGCTCGGGTTTATATGTATTTATGCTACTAAAATATGTACATATATATATATATATGTTGAAAAACTTAAAAGATATATTTTACTAATATGAATTATATAATATAATATTCATAGAGTTCCTTTCCAAACTATATTTTAAGCAATAAAATTATTAAAAAAAAAAAAAAGGTATTAAAAATCATAAAATATTAATAAAAAAAATCTAAAAAAAAATTATGATAACATGCACTTTTAAAATTTCAATTGTTATATTGACTGTAGATTAAGTTTAATAATTGATATTATTTTGTTACTACGAGTATTTTGTACTTTTGATAACATGGGAAATTGTCTGTATTGAAAAATACAGTCGTACATAGGTATATAGTTAATAATTATTAATAAATCGTAAATGAACAAATTGTCGAAATATGAAGGAAGGTTAAATTTGTAAAATAAAATATAATTCATTTAATTTGAAATCCCTTGAAAAATAAAATAATTTTTTGTGTTGTTTGACATCCCTTTCTCTTACAACGTAAAACTCTCCTTTCCTTACCTCTCTCCTTTCCTTTCGTAGGTATAAATTCATAGCACTTCCATACTTAATACATTCGGCATTTTCATGATTTTTTACAAGATTTAAGATTTTTGCTAGTTAAAAAATTTGTGGTTGATTCGTCACTACTAATAACTAAATAAAAATCTTTTGCCAACATATTGAGTGTATAAAATATAAATTGTGGTGTCGCACAATAAATGGCATACTGATCTATTGAGACCATACTTTTACAAAATATCGGTTAAGATTATATGATCGAGCATTGACCTTATTTCACTATTGTTAAAAAAATATAGATAATATTTACTATCTACCCTCTACAATAATTTATATTTATTATTATTATTATTATATTTATATAGGTATTAAAGCAATACCACCAGTAGCGGTGCTACTAGATTAGATTATATTGATTATAATATTTGTCATGGCAGTTATAGTTTTGAGATGTTACAATTCCACCTACCTATATTAAGTATATGAAGCTATAATTGCTTCAAATTGTCCTATATCCCTCTGCCACTGAATACCACTATATGCCAGTGGCGTATATAGAAATTAATTAT
This sequence comes from Aphis craccivora, assembly GCA_009835225.1. NCBI lineage: Eukaryota > Metazoa > Arthropoda > Insecta > Hemiptera > Aphididae > Aphis > Aphis craccivora. Next base: position 9,724 of record VUJU01004887.1, read on the forward strand.
ATTTTCAGACTTTTTGTCCAACTATTTTTAAAATGGACGTTTTGTCCCCGGACTTTTCGTCCGGGTTTCCTATTAAAAATAAACTTAGGCCTATTTAAAAACGCAAGTAGACTGCATACTATATGAGAGCCGCAGTAATCATTATTTCATTTGGCTAATCAGTGTATTGTTCTCGTATATGCAATTGGTGGAAAATATTTTATATCAACTATTTATTTAGTTGTTATTGTGACATATGTATGTTGTTTAATACATTAATATCAATAATATTACTTATGATTTCTTCTTTTTTTAATCTGAATATTTTAAGTGCAGTTTTAGATTTTTTGTGCATAAATGCATATTTCTGAACTTTTTAAAACATATTTTGCCAGTTTTTAGTACTTATTTAGGCATTTTTAAGGCATAAAGTTATGAACCTTGGTGGCTGGTAATAAGTACCTATTAAATTTATTTGTGTTGTTTAACTTAAAAATACTTTTTTTTTTCAGGTGCCAAAGTACGTCAAGAAATTTATGATGCTTATGATAATATTTATCCAATACTGAAAAGCTTTAAAAAAAACTAAATTATTATATAAACAAAGTTTTATTAAAATGTATGTATTTTTATTAATATTAAATAATTCCATTTCAATTATTTCAAAATTAAATTGTTTCATTGTATTTTTTTTTGTAAATTATAATTTTATAATAAATGATAATGATTAGAAGCAAAATTGAGTGAAACCTCAAAGTGCCACTAACTAATATATAAGTATACATTTATATTCATCAAATTTATTATACATTCAACCTTTAACTTCTACTTTCTACAGATACATAGATTAGGTTAGAATATAAAAAACTTTAACTTTCCTTTAAACATATTAATTGTACACAAATAAAATGTAATATCCATAGAAATTAAATTACAGTGTTTATTTAAGCTATAATCTACAGTTAATAATCAATACCTAAGCGTATCAATTCTAAATTAGTATATACTATTTATATAAAGATGTCCTTTATTTAACTATAGATATTTTTTGTTGCATTTTTGTTATCTCACTCATTGAATTTCTGAATAGGCATAAAAATGAACCACAAAAAGTTTCAAAGTCAATCTATTTAAGTTAAACCGTACCGACTTGGATTAGAAATTTAAGTACCTATATTAATTTATTTGTAATTTAATGATGTATTTTACATTTTTATGTATATCTCATGATAGGAAAATTTAAAGTTGTTACATAGTATGTTTAAAATAAAATATAATTTTCTATCAATTATGTTCTTTTATACTTTTTATTTATTATAATTTACAAGATATATTGACTTTTGTGTATGAAAGTACAATTTTTTCAAAAATTATATCATGAATTTTTATAAACACACATTACACAATATTACAGAAATGATCAGATTATTAAATTTGAACATTACAAACATCATGCAGCTGAATATTATGTTAACTTCATTTTATTCATGGGTAAGAATGGTAGGTTGTTGTGCTTATCATGTAAATTTTGTGGATATGATATGTCTCATATATTATCTCTCAAGTTTATTTTTTTTATTAATGATTTATTCTCAAAGTATTTTCATTATTTTATTATTACCATTGATATTAAACATATGGATACGGCATTCCTTTATACATTCTACATACACTGTTTAGGCCAACATAACGGAGAGAGAAACGATGGTTCTCATTCGCACACATCTTCAGTGTGACAAGGAAAGTAAAATTCTTGTGAGAGAGAGTAAACATAATATGTACAGATAATATCTAATATTTTATCGATTATGACATCTAGCGGTTAATAATAGTATGAATTATGTTAGCTTGCAGATTTTTGTGTTATGCCGCATCCATTAGTTTAATATCTATTATCTATGGTTATTACTCAAAAAATAAACATACCACTATTTCTTTATTCAATTTTTATACACAACTATTTTTTTTATGTTTATCCTTGATCAAAAGTCTTGAAAATATAGTAGAGAATTCCTTTTAAATTGTCTAAAGTAATTTGAAAGCATCAATTAATTATTCTCAATATCACAAAGAAAAATTAGAATACCTGAGAAAGTTTTTTTTTATATAAAATACATAAGCACAGTAAATAGTCATATAAAATAAGCTGAAGTAAACCACTCTATAATAGATAAATAAAAAAATGAATAATTTACTATCTTTTTTCTAATTTTCAGTGATTTTTAACATATTAGTACCAGTTTTTAGAATATTTTAAAACATTTTTTATTTACAATAATAATTTTCTTCTGTTAATAACAAAATTTTTATTAGGTTTTTTTGTTACAGAATTGAATAATAAGTTTAATTGATAAAATAATAATTTTATATATTTTACAAATAAATGAACTATATTTTTTAATATTATGTACATTAAAATACATTTACATTTGTTATACAATATTATAATGTATATATTAAACATTGTATTAATTTATATTAATTTTCAATATATATTAAAAATGTATCTATTATTATCATAGATATGAAAAAATGTTTATTATAAGCTTATAAGTTATAACATAAAAAACAATAAAACATGGGTGTTTATGAAATTACTTTATCTATATGTATGAGGTGCTCCTGCAGCCTTTACATTGGTTTTCATTCCAGGAGGTGGTTTGGGCATCATACCCATTGGTGGTGTATTTGGCCCCATGCTAGGAGTAACTGGTCTACCAGTCGGTGGTACCATCATACCACCAGGAGATACTTGTGGCACCATCGGTTTTAAATTTTTACCCATGCTTACAGCCGATACAAGTGTATGCAAGTCCGCAACTGATGAAGTTTGACCGATACCAACACGAGCACCAGTCTCCACTTCCCATTCTTCTCTGGCTTTAGACACTAAATCCAGTACATGATTAACTACCTTGTTGAATGCTGCCAGTTGTTTTTGTGCTGTTTCAAATTGTAAGCCGCCTGCTTTGTGCTCGACCTGCAGAATCAATCATACATACAATATTAGCAAATTTAATCACAATAATTAGATATAATGAAAGGAGAATATACATATATTAATATGTATAATATACCTGCATGAGTTTGTGTTCAACTTCAGGTTCAGTTTTGGTTCGCAAGAAATCGGGTACAATGTCATGGGACAGGGCTGGCACTCGATTCTCGGTGATTCGTGCGAGATCCTCATCGCGCTCAGGGTTCAACATTAGCGGTAGTACACTGTAGTTACGCAACTGTGGAAGTTTCTCGTAGGAGAGATACTTCATGATGGCAGTGTATTGCGTTGAGAACACTGCAAATGTGTCAAGCACTGTCGTCCAATTGACATTGTCTCGTTCGTGCTCTAACTTGAATATAAGAGCGTATATCTGAGCTTTGAACTCGTTTAACTTACTCTGGAAATTTTCAAGCACGAGTTCCAGTTGCTTGTCTTCGCGTTGCATTTTTTAATTTTTTTTAATTTTTGTAGGAAATCTAAAAAATAATTTTTATATGATGGACACGCCGGTCCTACACTTCAACTGCGCTATTAATCCTATATTCCTATCTAGTTAATTCTAGTATCTCTCATTCTCTCAAATTCTGATGTTATGATAATATGTACGGTCCGCTAGCAATATTTGATAAGAGAATTCAAGGGTTCCCAAAATCTATTGCTAATCGTCAATTTGTTGCCTATCTTAATCCTGAAAATCTATTGCTAACGTTCAATTGTGTGTTTATTGCCTACCCGACTACCAAAAATCTATTGCTAACCATCAATTGTGTGTTTATAATCTACCAGATTATCAAAAATCTATTGCTAACGTTAAATTGTGAGTTTATAGCGACCCGATAAGTCCATCCGTAATATTTAATCGGTATGAAAATGTCGGTATTGAAGAGTAGAATTTATAGATGCAAGTAGAACGGGGCAAGTCAGGAGAGAAAATTGTCGGCCCCATACGAACGAAAGGCCACAATTAAGAAATACTCGATCGCCGACGACCGTGTTTAGTATTTTTTTAAAAATACTTTCAAGTCCGTCTCCAATTTCAAAGTAGTGTGCAAATTTTTGTTATAACACGGATAATCTGAATATGCAATCAAATCGCTATTGGTCCTCCCGCGAAAACCTCGGGAGCTCACCATAGACCGGGCACCAAGCATCGAAATATAAATTTTGGTCATCACTAATAACAGTTGTATATTTTTGACATACCATGCACCGACGTATTTGGCAATATGTTTGCAGTACACTTATATATTTAAACATAATATGGAATGCATCAACACATATATTAAAAAGATTTGAACCATACTGCACCCGATTAAAATGATTTGCACATTCCAGTGAACAAAATATACCATCAATATCTTCAAAATATGATCGCACTTCCCTCACAACAAAACATGAATATCGCCGAACAAAATATTCATAAACTTCACGCTCACTATGCGTAAACGGATATTTTGCAATGTGGTGTATTGTGACCTCCGATAATTGCCTATTTTCATTGGTGAGATTTTCATCAGGTTCCATCACTGTCAAAAATTAAATAAAATGATTATAGTTTATTATATATAACGATTTCATAGATAATTAACATATAAAGAAATATTCACTATAAAACATATGGTATTACCATCTGAATATATGGTTCACGCTCGAGTGCTTGACTAACCGGAGTTGTTTTTGTGTGTGCACACATGTAACACATGTGTTACCATATTCTATCTTTCATTAAAAACTAAGAATTATAAAATGCAAATTTGTATTCGCGTGGATAAAATGTACAAATTGTGTCCACACGCTAAACAAAACCAATTTATGTAGAATTTGCTCCTTGCCCCGGGTAAAAACTTGGATAGAACGCACATATTGACTATTACTTTACGTAGGTATTGTTATTTGACGCGCGAGGCTGGTGTACTATCACAATCTCGAGCATAGTGTCCATCTCCACATTGGAAACACGGTATTCCATTTGGCTTGTTATACCTATAGTTATTATTTATGTGGCTTTTTTACAACGATGGTTTGAGTTGTTGCGTCCATGCTTTCTGATTGCTGGGCCGTGGTGCTACGAGTTGTGATTCTTTTTCTTTGAAGTCGCTAAGGTTGACGTACTGCAGGTTGTCTTCTTCAACAGTGATTTGTTGCCGAATTTGCTTCCGTGAATTCCTTGAAGTCGAGTGATTTAATTCGAAAAAATTTTAAAATTCCGAAAATATAAAATATTTCGACTGAAGAATTCTTAAATGAAAAGAATCCTACCTACTGCGCCAATTTTGTAGCGTGCCACATTTGAGCTACAGTCACATGTAGTGTTTGAGGTAGATTATTTGAAAAAATAAAATTCGATGAAATATAAGTGTTTTATTATAACGAAAATATTCTATGTCCAAATAATTAAATTAATTAAACTATGAAAAATATTCTAAGTCACGTTACTTTAAATTTATTTTTGCTATTCTACTTATCTAAAAAGCTCTATTATAAGTTCTTCTAAATTTCCTCACAATAGGTATAATCAAATGCACATTTAGTTAGTTACACATCTGTCCTAGGATCATGTAAAGATTCAACCTTGTGGTTCCATAAACATACTAATCTAAGCGTTTCCTCTAAATTTAATAACCTTCCTGATTTGTTATAGGTTCCTAATTCTATTTCAAATACCTATTATCTGTTTATTACTAAATTTTTTTAATAATTGTAAAGTGAAGTTTTGGTCAAAATGTTTATCGTAACAAGTAATATTTAATATTTGAAGATCCTTTATATTTAAACGCTTTAATATATTTTTATCCGAATGTCCATTCCAAGTTACTAAGACGGTCATTTTATTTCTTTTCATAACATAATTCCTAACGTATTCCAGTGTTAGATTATTTATCCTAGATCTAATGCTTTTATCCAACTGACTCAAACACGCATCTCCTAATTCAACCTTAAATTTAAAAATCCTTTTTATCTATCGCTCTGTTGACCTTGTCCTTAGCTCTTGATCTTTAATTGGTCGCATTATTTCACTTTTAGGCAATAGTAAAGGTCGATCTTCCCGCTTCCTTATTCTGTAGTGATCAAGGCTGTTTGACAGTGCTCCAGATATCAAAAGTATACTCGTTAAGTTTACCATTGAAAATTTAAAATCCATGACTTTATTCGTGTAGTTATTAGTTATGCGTTATTAAAAATACATCAAATATTATTATGGTTATTTATAATGTTGATAAAATTATTATAATTAATATTTTATGTATATTTTAATATGATAATATAATTAAAATTTTAATCTCCAATAATTGTTGCCTGTTGGCATACTAATTATTCCCAGCCTATCAGGTATATAATTTCCTGGTACATTTATTTTTATTCCTTCTGCAGGTCTAATTTCATAGAACATATTTTTAATTTCCATTTCCTTTACCGGTTGTTTATATCTCGCAATTGTATCAAATTTACATCTATACATTACATACAGCGTCATGATTAATACCAATATAAATATTGATTATCCTATGAGTTGGTCCAGTCAATCATCACGACCAACGGCACAGTGTCTCTGCATTACTTAATGGTCAACTGTGTCGAGACGTTCAAAACGTACGGTGGCGTTTTCAGTGTGT
>VUJU01004889.1:0-16304 GCA_009835225.1 Aphis craccivora
ATTTCAAAAACAGCAATTGTTCAGGAAATAAAATTCAATATTCATAGTTAAATGATAATTATTCTATGGGCACACATTTATTATTGAGTACTGTATTTGACAGAAAATATTGTTGTGATAATGAAAGTAGGATTCATATTTTAACAAATAATAAATGTCACTCTAGTTATTTAATTTTAAAAACCAAAAGTAAATATTTTAGTCATTGTGGCCTTATTGCATTACTTATTTTTTCATTTAATATAACTTTGGCCATAAATACCATAAATAATATTTTTTTTCAATTCAAAATAATAATATTAATAACAATCTGAAAGTTAAAACAATCAATGTTTTTTTATTTTTTAATATCATGTTTTTACTTTTTTATAACTACTTAACTATACAAAAGGTAAAAGGAAAAATCAAATAGCATATTCTTTATTTATATTCTATAAGTATTAGTATTGTATCACAAGTTAAGACTTCTCTTTAGTCTTTCTTTAGTTTGAATAATAATATTATAATAATCAAGAAGAAAAACTTGAATTATCAAACTTAATTGCAGTCTTTTCAGTTTATAATAAAACATAATCTATTAATAAAATAATAATAATTATAATATTATAATAATCAACAAGAAAAACTTAAATTATCAAACTTAATTACAGTCTTTTCAGTTTATGATAAAACATAATCTAGTAATAAAATATTTATAATAATATTATAATAATCAACAAGAAAAACTTAAAAATAAATTAATAAAATCAAAAAAATTATATTTTGTACCACAAGTTAAGACTTCTCTTTAGTCTTTCTGTAGTTTGAATTATAATATTATAATAATCAACAAGAAAAACTTAAAATTAAATTAATAAAATCAAAAAAATTATATTTTGTATCACAAGACGTTATGACTTCTCTTTAGTCTCTTAGTGGTTAAAAATAAAAATGAATACCTAATTTTATTCATCATCCGAATCTGCTGTTAGGTTTGTATTTAGGTTTCTATAAAACTCTTGGTAAATGTTTGGAATGACATTTGCTTCACAAAGACTCAATAAATCTGTTTTCTTTTTTATTGTTACCCCAGGTGGTCTTGAATATGCCAAGTTTAAGGATAGATCTGTTGGATTTGTTTTTGGCCTTCGTCCTCTTAATTTTTGTTTTCTAACATCAATAATTTTAAAAGAATTTTCAGACAGTTCTTCTTTATAAAATATTTTAAAAGGTGACTCTTTTCTAACTTCTATAGTTCTGATTTTTCCCCACAATACCTTTTTATTGTCTGTATTAACATTAAAATTACTTCCAATTTGTCCACTTAATTTTTTAAAATCTATCATATCATCTGTAGTCATTTGATTTACAAAATATGGTTCTGACTTTCTAGCCATACTGATAACTGGAATCCACTGATCAGGGACATAAATTGGTCCACTTTTAAGAACCTTCTTTTTTTGTTTTTCAATGCATGCATGCATTGCATCGCCTTCATTCTGTGAGTGGCCACAGACTAAAAATTTATGGGTAATTGAAGGGATTTCTAACTTCATGGTAGCAAGCATGTATAGACATACAATATATTTGTTCTTATTTTGGCCGGTACAGTTATCCGAGTAGAATATAATTGGTAGATTAGTAATAGAGTTTAAATTATTTAAATATTTCCATAGACATGATGCTATTTCATTGGCACCCCTCTTGGCTTTATCCTCACTCCACACATAACAAAAACCATGTCTTGACGAAGTTTCGTACACAGTAAAATTATATACTCCTAACTTTCGTTTGTAATAAAACATATTTACTTCCCCACAGGGCGTTTGCAAAACTGCTTGGAGATCATAACAACATACAAGTACCATACCTTCTTTTCCTTTGGCCACATCCTTTGCTTTTTCCTCACGACTTTGAATCTTTGCTTCCACATGAGCATCATATTTTACACGCTGTAAATTTTTTTCTTCTTCACTGATATTTTTCCATGACTCACATGTAGTACACTGATCTTTCTTAGGTACAAAAAAACTTATATTTCGTTTATTATTAAATAAATCATAATAAACATGTTTACGAACATATTCTTTTTCATTTTGTTCTTGGTGTATCACATAAAGTCTATACATGTCTGCAATTGTCAAACCACCATCAATGAATTCTCTTTGTGTTTGTGCTCTTAAATAATGAGACTCAATCCTTGGAAATGAGTCTATATGGTCTAACACTCCTCTTTTTAGCTCTTCTGAAATTTTTTGATGGTTCTTATGTTTTCCTTGCTGCAGTGGTTTCAATACTCCTTCAGAATCTAAGTTATTGAAACAGTTTCTTATCATTTTGTCACTAACAACAAGAGTTGCTTCGAACATCTTTTTGCATACTCTTACTTTACCAATTTCTTCTGATTCTAAATAGTAAGCCATGTTGTTAAGTTTCCTGTTGGAATTTAACTTTTTTTTAATATTTTTAGGTGAAACTTGTACTGCATGACGTACAACAAACTCACGCTGCCTATTTTTATCGCCCATCTCCCAAAACTTAGTTCTAATTTTTTCCCTTATTTCTAAGCTAATGTTAGAGCTACAGCTGTATCGACAATTTACACATGGAGCTTTTAATACTTTTGATTTAACAATTGATCCTGATTCACTAACATACTCTTCACCTTTATTTTTTGCTAACTTTTTTATATTTCTTTTCCAATTATCTGGCTTTCTTGTACGTTTTTTTGTAAGGATCTGAGGATCTTCATTCAGATTTTCATTTTCTGTTTGGTCCAATTGAATACAATAGTTTTTTTCCACAATACAATTTTCATTTTCACTTGGGTCTAGTTGAGGGTCTTCATTCAGATTTTCATTTTCTGTTTGGTCCAATTGAATACAATAGTTTTTTTCCACAATACAATTTTCATTTTCACTTGGGTCTAGTTGAGGGTCTTCATTCAGATTTTCATTTTCTGTTTGGTCCAATTGAATACAATAGTTTTTTCCCACAATACAATTTTCATATTCAGTTGGTTCTAGTAATTGAGGGTCTTCATTCAGATTTTCATTTGTTTGTTTAGGTTCATAATTGTATAAATATGTTGGATCATCATCAATAAATTCAAATAAATTAATGTTTTTTAGTGTTTCTTGAAATGTAGAAACAGTACCAGCATCATAGTCAATGTCTGCAGGTACACCATGAGAAATAATATTGTCCTACAGAAATTATAATTGATAAAGAATAATAATATTACAATATTACTAAATAATATTGTTTGAAATGCTTACTTCAAATTCCAAGAGCAATTTATCGATTTCTTCAATGCTATGTGTTTCATCAATACTGTAACTCAATGTAGTTGCCTAGCAAAAAAAATGAATTAAAAGTTACCTGAATAATAATTGGGTATTTGTATAAATTATTATAAAATATAGATTTTTAGATTATATTATCTTTTGTACCTACATATTATTATTATAGCATAATAATATTATACATTAATAATAATAAATAGTACCTATGATTTACTTTGATTAACATCATAATAAATAATAATATTATTACGATTATCGGTATACTGGTATTTTATATAATATCTTAGTAAGTATACTAATTTAATTTTACAATTTTAACAATAGTAGATAGGCAGGTACTCACAACAGTTTCTTTGGTGGTTTTTGGATATTGTGCTTTGGCCATTTCCACAAGCTTCTGTACTCTACTTCGTGCAGTCATGTTTATTTTGTTTATATTATTAACAACTTACTGTATTAAAATATAAATAATAAATAAATTCATAATAACTCAAACAGTTAAACAACTTCAACTAAATTTAACTGACTAGGTACATTATTACAATTTATAATAATATTAATAAGACAATATCGACTGTGTGGATGTGTGATTATTAAAATATCTTATCAGTATGATATGGCGTAATTGCTCCGATAATATTTATTAGTTCTAAGACAATAACGCCACATATGCATATATGGCGTTATTGCACCGATTATTTTTATACATTTTGAATGAAATATAAATACTTCAATTTACGGCTATATTGCACTAAGCCACCTTATGTACATCCTCAGTACAATAAGTTTCTTTCGATAACCATACATTGTACTCAAATAGGAGGTAGATAGCGCCACTACCAAAAAAATCAGAAAAAAAAACGAATTCGGGGATATGTATATCTCAAAAATCAATTTTTCTGACTTGTGGCCTTATTGTACTGGTAGTGCGATATGTGTGTGTGTGTGTGTGTGTGTGTAGTGTATGATCTTTTATATTATAAAGTGTTGCGATAATAATCTATTTTTAAAAATAGAAATAGACATAAAATGCATAATCGTGAAATTATTTTTCCCCTACCAAATACCTACCGGCTACCAAGAGTCTACCAATATTATTTAATCATCACAACCCGTCGTCGTCGATGTTGTCGTATACAACTTATTTATTTTATTTTCTTGACGTCAAAATATGTTTTAGTGATTTGTGTCTTGTGACATTATGTATTTATGTAGAACACTTGAATATTAAATTTAAAACAATGTAACAATGTCCACTAATATTAATTGTTTATGTGGTAAAAAAAGATTAAATTTGAATGATACCAATTGGAGAAGACATTTAACTTCTTGTAGTATTGCCAAATTAAAAAAATCTAACGTTGTAAACGATGTGTCTAGTTTTTTTACTAAAAAACGCAATATTTATGAAGAACAGGATTCTTCAAAAAAAGGTTACTGTAAATTATTAATTATGACATCTAAATTGTCTCAATTACTTATTTATATTAGATTATTATGTTTTTTTTTTAACAAAAAAGTTATTTAAACTATTTGTTATCGTTTACTTTTAACAAATTAAGTAGTACCTACAATACAATTGACAATATTTAACCAATAAAATCATAAAAAAAAATGTATTGGATATTTTTGGCTTTTTAAATGTACATTTTGAGTTTTTGATTGCATAAAGACATTAGACTTGCATATTCACTATTTAGTGCTTTTTAGAACTAGTCAAACTTAATTATAATTATACTTATACAATATAAATTCTAGGTACCTACTTATCCTATACCTTATTTGTTTTAATTTTTTACTTGGACAACGGAAAAATATCTTCAACAATACAATATTATATTATTATAGTAGGTACTGTATTTATTTATAGTTTGCTAGTTTGTTTAAATCCTCTTAACATATGTACATAGTTAGATACATATTAGAATATTCTTTGACAAAAATAGACAAAAAAACTGTTGAAATTCGCCCCATATTAATTAATATTTTCTTATTCTTGAATTCTTGATATTTAAAAAAATTAATAGGCATAAATTGTGTGCATACATTTTCCTTATTTTCCTAATGTTTTCTTATAGAAGATAACTAGATGTATTATTCTTGAATTCTTGATATTTAAAAATATGTAACACTAATTTTTATCATTTATTTCATTTTGTTTTTTGATATTAATATATCATGTTTTGTCTTTTAATCAAATTAAAATACTTCTTTGTTTTATCATAGGCAATAATTATGAAAGTAAATTTCCAAACGACCCATCAAAGATACCAGATAATGTTTCCCATACTTTACTTCATTATTTTATGGAAATGGGACCATGTCAACTTAGCCCATTTGATCTACTCAATAATATATATCCAAAATCTTTGGATTCAAGTGGTTTTTCTAGATCATTTCATCAATCATATTTTCACAAATCTCTATCAGATGGAAAATTAGTTAAAAGAATCTGGTTGTCATACTCACCTATCTTGGATAAAATTTACTGTACTACATGTAAATTGTTTGGTTTATCGAAAATAAAAAAAAATAAATTTGTGGCAAATGGCTCGAATGATTGGAAAAATTTGAAGCGAACAATTGAAGTTCATGAATCAATTCCTGAACATTTATACAGGCTGAAATAAGTCGGGGCCTTTACATTGCAAATTTACGCTTAGATTTAACTTTACTTCAGTCTGTTAATAATCAAGTTGCTACAAATCGTGAGATTGTTCTAGCTGTAATTCAAATATTAATATATTGTGCTCGTCAAAATATTCCACTTCGTGGTCATGATGAAAAAATTACTTCACAAAACCAAGGAAATTTCTTAGAACTAGTTAAACTAATAAGTAAATATCATCCATCTTTAAATAATCATTTAGATAAAATTAATAATATGACTAAAGAAAACCGTTTAACGTTTTTATCCAATAGAAGTCAAAATAATTTATTAAAAATAATAATTGACATGATACGTACCAATATTCTAGATCAATTAAAAAAATCTCAATTATTTGCTGTCATAATTGATACTACTACTGATATTTCAAACCAGGAGCAATTTTCTTTAGTATTAAGATACGTTAATGATGATGGTAATATAGAAGAACGATTGGCTGCTTTAGAAACGGTAACTGACGGTACTGGTATGGGACTATTTCATGCTTTTAAAAATATTACTGAAAAATATGGTATAAATTGGCGGGAAGATTTGTGCGCTCAATCTTATGATGGTGCTGCATCAATGCAGGGAGAATATTCCGGGTTAAGAACGTTAATTCAGAAGGAAAACCCGAGAGCTTTATATATATGGTGTTTTGCACACCAACTAAATTTAGTGATAGTCGATACGTGTGATTGTTGTGAAGACACAAGAAATTTTTTTGGTGAAGTGCAGTCATTAGTAGCATACATACGTGCAAGAAGAAGAACACCTGTATTTGTGAATTGTCAAAAAGAATTGAATCCAACTGAACGAGTAAGACGGTTAAAGCACTTTTCTGATACAAGATGGACATCGCATGGTCGTGTTATTGATGTAATTCATTTAAAATATAAGGAATTGTTAAAACCATTAAGTATATTAAAGGAGTCAAATGATAGAGTAACTGCTTCAACAGCAAAAAGTCTTATAATAACAATAACAACATTTGAATTTGTATTATCAATGATATTACTAAAAAATATATTTAATATTACAACTCCACTTTCCAATTATTTGCAAAGTAAATCACTTGATTTTATACAAGCCTTAAAATTGGTAGATTCGTGTAAAGTAAAGTTAACAGGCATGCGTTCTGAAGAAGAATGTGATTCAATTATAAATGAAGCAAAATTATTTGCAAGAACTCATAAACTTGATGATGATTTACCAAGCGATTTTAAATCAGTGAGGATAAGGAAAAAAAAAATGCCCGGTGAAAATATACAAGACCAAATTCTTGAATTGCCTATTGAAAGGTACAGAAAAAATACATTTTATAAAGTTCTCGATCAAATTATAATGTCAATAAATTCACGATTCTCTGATGCAAGGGAAATTTTAAAGGACTTATGTCTTTTATCACCTGAAAGATTATTAAAATTTTCTAAAGAAAAAAAGCCACTTCCAGTAGATTGTTTTAATTATATTTCTAATTGGGTAAAAGGTATTGATACAGTAAGTTTAAGATTAGAATATATCCAATTTAGTAGTAGTTTAGTTAGTTACTAACTGGATTAAACTTGACTACTAAGTTACATGGGGATAATAATAAGTCCAAGTCCAATTACAATGAGCTACTTAATGCAAACATTAGCAGTGATGACGATGATGAAGAAATTAATGACATTTCTTTTGGCGAAGGAACTGATAATATAATTAATATTGAGACCATTCTTCATGTACTTTCTAATTACACTTTAGTGGCTGCTTTTCCAAACTTATATCAAGCTTTTAAAGTACTTGGTACAATACCAGAATCGTCTGCATCAGCTGAACGTTCTTTTTCAAAGGTAATACTTTCCCCAGATGACAAATTTTAGAATAAAATAAAATAAACTTGAACTCTTTATTCTCAAAATCGTTGATTGCTTATCATATGAATTTACTAATAATTCAATTATAAATCTCAAACAACTAATAACACAACATAATTATTTATATTATGTTACTCTTTTTAATGACACACTGAAGCCCAAGCATCATAATTTGATTCATTATCCTACTGTTATTGAACATTCTGGTCCGCCTAGGCATTACTGGTGATTTAGATTTGAAGGTAAACACAAAGAACTAAAAATGTATGCTCGATCAACATCTTCAAGGAAGAATATAACATTAACACTGGCTAAAAAGTTTCAATTTAAATTTGCACACTACTTATTACATTTAAATACTGAAAAGATAATAGTTAATTTAAAACACAATATTTGCAGTCTTTATTTACAGCCTATTTGGGACACGCTTTCTTTTACAATAGCAGATTTCAAGTGTTATAGTCAAATAGAATATATGGGCACAATATATAAAAGAGGTTACTATTTAACCAAGCACATTGAAGATTTATGCTTGTATCAAATTTTAGAAATATAATATTGAATTGTTCAAGGGATAAAGTATACATAATAGCTAAACAAATTAAAATAGTTAGTCACCATTCTTATCTTGAGGCCTTTGAAGTTGATGGAAATAAATACATTGTTAATGAGTGTTTAATATTTCATATTAATGAATTTAGTGAACCACCCATTAATATCACTAAAATAGCTTCTGGAAATTTAATGATACGCCTAAAAGAATATTTTTTTTATTATATATTTATTTTTATTTGTAATATTAATACCTAACTTCTATTTATTTATAATATAATGTATTAATGTTTAAGCTTTTTAATTTGTTTGCAGTACAATAAATACAATGCACCTACCTAGCTTGTATGAATTTATTATGATATAATGTTTAAGCTTTTAAATTGTATTGCATAATATGTTCAATATACTTAATTGAATATAAATATATTTACTTATGTTCATTGTTCATATTGCTTTTTGTCTTCTTAGTGCTATATTTGCTATGAAATATGAATGCTTTGCAAGAAAACATAGAAGATATGCTTGATGATGTAAATAAAGATGGTCTTAATTCTATGAATAATTCAATTAACTCGAATGCAAGTTAATTTTTATATTTTATATTTTTATATTTTATATTCAATATTTATAAAATATTAAACACAAATTTTATATTTATAGGATTTAAATAGTTTTCCAGTATCAATTTCTGTTTTGGAGGGCTATGAATATCCTGTGGATGATGTTCAACCATTATATCAGTTATTAAAAAAATGGGGTTTAGAATGTTTGTGCAAAACTTTATTTGGTAAAAATACAAAACTATTACTAAAATTCTGTTGTTGGCGTGTAATATGAATTTTAATTTGTTATTGCAGATAATTTAATTGATATGAAAATACTGGCAATCATGAACAAAGAAGATGTAAATGATATGTTAAAAACATTTCCAATTGGGATTAAAATATTATTTAAACATGAACTAGAAAATTGGTAAAACTCATTTCACCGCTCTAAACCAGATGATCATACAACAACAAGTGTAATTTCAACTTACAGTGAACCTAAAGAACCTACAATACAACCTTTACAAGTACCATCAACATTTGTTACTATAGATTTGGGAGAGATTTTAAATGCAACGACTACAGAACAATGATTATTGACTACTACAAAGAACATAAAAAATTAAATAGTAAAATCCGTTCATTATTAGTTGAGACTATTATTAGTTATGTGATAACAAAAAATATGTGTATATCTGTGTATCTGGCTGAAACTATTGCAAATCATATTATCACAATGTTTCCATCTGAAGTAAAAGTAAGAAATATGTTTTTATTTATTTAAACTCATTGACATTATAATTAACATTTTTTTCTGTAGGACACATGGTTCATGAAGGATGTACAAAATAAAAATACTAAAGGCAAACTCTACGCAAAGTATTATAACGCAATGCGAACACTCAAATCATGTGGTTTAGTACCTTCTAAAGGACTTCAAGTTAAAAAAACAATGGATACAGAAACTCATAGTCAGTACAATAAAGAATTTGGTAAATTATTTTTTTAGTCATAAATATAATTTTAATATTACTTATCGTAATATTTGCTAATAAAGATCTAATATGAATTAACCTATAGTAAATAGTATCTAGTTAAAAAAAAAAATTTAAACTAATTATTATTTTAGTTTGTATATTGGTTAGTAGGTCGTAGAACTAGATTTAAATCAAACAATTTATTAATTTAGTAAATATTTTTCAATTAAATTATTAATTCTATTTATTCCTAGTTAAAAAATGTGAAATAATTTATTTAAATGTAGTTACTTATATCACATTGATTGTTTTAAATTACCTAATTATTTTAGTACCTGAATATGACATTGATTACATTGTTGATCAAATAAAATATGATTCAAATTGTTCATTCTCTGATCTGGAAAATAATTGGAAGTCTACAACAAATTACAGATTAAATGAAATCAAAAAATTTTCTTCTACTAGTGAAATCATCCAGAACTGGAAAAATTATACCCTGCCACTGGGATATAGACTCGTAAGATAATTTTTATAAAATAAATATGTAATTTTATAATGTTACTGAAAACATTAGGTTGATATTGACTTTCATACATTATATCCAAACTGCTCGTCATTATTGAATACATTTGAGAATAAATACGAAAATATAGTTAAGCTCTTGGATGAAAAATTGAAGGACTCTACCAATCGTAGATTATTTGAAACTTAAAGAGATGATGCTTCTATTATAAATCAAAGTAATTAAATATAATTAAATAATTGTAATAGAAATATCAGGGGGTCAAAAATTCAATTTAATTGTAACCACTGGCCACTGGGTTCTACTTTATTTTAAGCATGGCCAAATATTTAGCTATGATTAATTAAATAACTGCTGCTAGTGGTTAAATGTCATTGTTTGAGTAAAAATAAATAAGCATAAAATATTATTAATAGATATATATTAGATAATATTGGGTACATGGAAATTATTTGGCAAAATTACAAAATATGAATTATAGAATCAGTCAGTATCTATTCAATGATATAGGTACATGATATTTTGTCAAATAAACCCACCTTTATGTTTATTATTTTAAAACTATAGTATGGTAATTAACAATTTATTTAATGCCATTTAATTATATGGATAATTAAAACTTAAAAGCTTATTTGTCAAAAATCTTGATTATAATATTTTACTTAGTCACAGATATATATTTATACTTGTTATTCATTTAATCAATAGATTACTAAGGTACATGTCTGATAAAAATATTTATAATTTTTACTTTTCAGATGGTAAAAATACAGTTTTATTGTATTTATTACACGCTATACTAGTACCTACTGCAAAAAAAATTACTAAAGATCATAATGGGAAAAAGTGTCAAATAAAATACTCAATAAAAGATTCTCAAAACAGCTTCTTGACATTCAAAAATTCAGTAGCTGAAATTGAAGAACAAATTGTTATGCGCCAGAATGAAAAAAATCCAATTCAGCCATTTATTATTATTGTAGGTACTCTAAAAGTGGTTGTGATTGGGAATAATGCATATTGTGTTGTGTTGGTGAAGATGAATTGATTGTAGTATAAGATGTTTGCTTTTGTTGTTCCAAAATCATGACATTTCAAACTCTTGGACAGTGGAAAAAATTTTAGTCTTCACACATAGAAATATTCTAGTTGTTTTAACAATTGTTAAACTGTTGACAGTACAATAGTAAACTTACATATAATTTGTAGTTGAATTAACACCAAAAAGAGTATATTTAAATACATTTGTTGAACAACAAATTATCTTAAAATAGCAATAGTGATATAGTAATTTTAAAAAAAGTAATATTATTAATCTGAACTTAATAATGTCACTACCACTCTATAATTTCTTAAAATAAGTAAGGTATGTAATTATTTTAGCAAATTACTGGTTTGTTCGTGTAACGATTTTAAATAGTGTTAAATTTATTATTCATTGTTGTTAATATAACATAAAAAAGTGTTGTTTTAACTATTATTTGTTGTTATCGTGACATAAAATATATCTTTATTTTAGCAGAAAATACGTAATTTTGGGTTTTTCTGATACCAGTGTATAGGTATCCCGTACAAATATATCTATAAATACTCTATATGATTGTAATCACCGTTCGATGTTCGACTGGCGACCGCTCGTCTAAAACTCTATAATTATTCGTTTAAAATAATTGTGTTTTGTCTTTTGTGCATTACTGCAGTCTGTCGTGTACTAGTGTTGTTTTAGCCGTTTGCCATTGACCAGTTAATATTATTTTAATATTTTACATTTTCTGTGAATCGAAATACTTTTAGTATTGTATTTTACTCAAAAAAATGGACCAGTTTATACCGGGACTTATCGATGGAGGTACGTAATGTTTAATTATTATATACATTAATAGGTAGATGGTAAATTAAGGTTGGAGCTTGTGTCAGCCCGGCTTCCCTATTTATTTGTTTAAACATAACGGCATAATTCCCAGGTCAAAATTGTGTAGTGAAATAGTACCTAACTACCTATGTATTTTTTTGATTAGGAATATCACACGCCTAGTAATTCTTATCCAGTTAATGAGGGTGTAGATCAGAGTTAAGGTCTCGAAGATATTTCATATAGCACTTATGGCACTCATGTGGTTAAAAATAACTCTTCAAAAGAATTCAACAATATTTCTACTCCATACTCACTTCCTCATACAAAATTTGGTTCTTATAAGCCAATGGAATGGACAATTGAAGTAAAATAATGACATATTATAATATAATAAAAATATATACCTGAAATTATTTGTAAGTAGGTATCTATTTGTTTTAAAATTAATGAAATACATTGTTATAGACTATATTAAATCTATTGCATACAACCAATGATGGTCGGTGTATACTAACTGATAGTAAAACCAATAATGGATACCTCTCCGATGATGCTCAAAACTTAATGACACAATTGCTAATTAATCATCTATTGCAGGATCAAAGCAATTATGTTTAATTTCACTTTTTTTGTTACCTACCTATTGAATACTTAAATTCTTATTTCTTATCTCTCGTCTCTTTTATTTTTATTGATCATCGTTACTAAATCATTATAGACCCTGTAATAGTTATAATATTCAAATATAGTCAATGCTAAATGTTACTTGTTATGAATATGTTATCCCCTTTTAGATTCTGAACGAAGTGAAGAATGTATTGATTTTACAATGATGTGTGTTTTTTTTGTTTTTGTGTCTGTGTACAGCATAACTAGTCGAAATAATGTTCCAATTTCAAACTATGGGGGTGGTTTCTGATGTAAAAGTGAATATCCTTGGTGCATTATAGAGGTCAAAAGTTAACATTTTCTAACAGTTTTCAAAAAAATCGAGAAAAACAAAAAAAAAAAATGACGGAAAAACGGGAATTTTTACGCAAAACCAGTTTTCGACCAAATCGATTTTTTTTTTATGGTTGTAATTCAAAAACTAATCACTGTAAATACTTGAAATTTTCACCAAATGTTTATGTCAGTGTTATCTATATACAGTTAAATTTTCATAAAATTTTGACTTTTTTTGAGTTATTTATAGACCACTGAAATTTTCGATTTTTTTGAGAAATTTTTTTTAGTGTCGATAAAAAATTTTTGGATAACCAAAAAGTTTTGAAAATTTAATACAAGGTTCCTTATGAGTTGTTTTTATTGTAGCTAAAAAAAAATTAAAAATCGTTAGTCAAAATTTTTTTTTTATAAGCGTTTATAGTTAGGTTAAATTTTTACGAAATCTGTGGAAAACGCGAAAGTTTACAAGTAATTTAGAAGTTGAAAAATGGTAAAATTGTTTGTGTTTATAACTAAGGATTAAAATTACAACACTAAGTTTTCCATAAGTTTTCCTTCAAGTAGCTATAATTTTTTACGAAATTAACAATAACGATTTATCCTCAAACGATTCAAAATATTTGTTATTATTTAAAAAGTATAAGTCGTAGATACTTGAAAATTTTACCAGTTATTAGGATTCGCGTTTTCTTTAGGTGATTTAAATTTCAAAATATTTTGACTTTTTTTGAGCTATTTTTAGACAACTGAAATTTTCAATTTTTCTGAAAAAATATTTTTGAAGTGTCGATAAAATTTTTTTGGCCCTATCAAAATACTTGATAATTTAATACAAAGTTCCTCATAAGTTATTCTTATAGTGATTAAAAAATTATAAGAATACATAGGCACAATTTTTTATTATTAGCATTTGAAGTTCAAATATTGACAAAAATTCGTCAAAAGCATGAATATTTGCAAATTATTTTGTAATTAAAAATCAATAAAATTTGTTGTGTACATAACTAAGAATTAAAAATATAACACTAGGTTTTCCATAAGTTTTCCTTCAAGTATCTATAGAGAAAACTCGAAGCATCATTATAGGAAAAATTTTAAGTGCGTTTGAATTTTAAATTTTAACGAAATAGCGTAACGATGGCGATTTATCCTCAAACGATTTTAAATATTTGTTATAATTCAATAAGTATAAGTCGTAGACACTTGAAAATTTCACCAGTTATTTAGATTGAAAATCAAAAATTTTAAAATTTGTACAATGATTGTACTACGGATCATAATATATACATATTATATAATAATCCTACAGTAAAATTATAAAATGTATATGTATATACCTACCCATATACGAGATACCCATATCATACGAGATGATTGTTGTGGTTACGAAATGTTTTAGTTATTAGAGAATATCTATGAATATTTTACAACAGGCGGAGTTCGAGGGGATATTTTCCTTTTAGCATTACTAGCGCTGTTTTAGTGGATACTTATGGAACTAGATCACATTATTATTAGCTCCAAAAGTATCCCCCGAGTAATACAATACATGTCGAACCCCCCCACACCTTCCAACCATACCATGTCAAGTCCTGCATAATATCTATGATAATATCAGCTGCTTAGTTCGTGGTTTGAACCACGGTTGTAGATAGAATCTATCTATCTATCTAATTCTATCTACAACCGAGGTTTGAACACTATAATCTATACAGTGTTACCAATATGTAGGTAATTTAAAACATTCGAAAATAATGTTATATTATATATTTATACATGACAAAATAAAAATAAATAAACAAATAATTTAATTTGTCATATATTTATACGTGATATTTGAATATTTCACGGACAGTCGCTGTGGTCAAATTATTTTTATTGATATTTGAAATAAGTAATAACCTATACGGCTTATGGATATACGCCTATACGGTGTTACTGTGTGTTAGTGTACAGCATACTGTATAGATGTATATGACGTGTAATGTGTATATATAGTATACATTGTGATTATCAAAATATTTAATTAACATTTTTAGTTATAACAGTAAATTGATATATACAGTCCTCTGATTTTTATAATTTAAATGTTTTCATGCAAGTTTTTTTTGATATAATTTGTGGTGATAGTGTTAAGTGCTAATCGTTGACCAATTGTACGTCGTGGGGTTCTTTGTCTCTCCGTATTAAGCAAGTATTAAACAAGTATTAAGTAGTTTGTTTGTGTATCCGTTTGTTAGTTTATCGAATTCGTAAACACTGTTATCATAATAAATTTCCGACGATATCAACATCATTCACACCGTCAGCTGTTTCTTAGTGACTTAAACGCCCGGCAATAACATTATTCAGTTCTCTTTACCACTACCTGAATGATATTTGGTGGGTCTTTTTGGAGACTTTAACGCTCGTTGATTTTGTAATACCCAGCCATAATCTTCTCTTGTGTATTATTATATCATTTTTGATATGCCTACGCCGAGAGCACCAAACGTTAGTTCCAAAGCTTCCACTAGTTTCACTGACCGTGTTACAAGGTGCACTGCTTCTACTTCTAATGAAGATTTGTTGAATATTATTCTGTCTTTCAAGTCTGAAGTTCTCGCCTCAAATAATGCACTTTCTAGATCACAATCATCGCAATTTAATAGTCTCAAAACAGAAGTATTGAAAATCTCTGAGCAGATGAATGAACTCAAAAACGAAAATGCAATATTAATAGAGGAAATTGGTACGTTAAAGTTGAAAATGAATAGCCTTGAAGAAAAAAGCCCCTCAACTAATCCATCTGCAATTACTAATCTGGTTTTACAAGAACTTTTTGAACGTGACCGCTGTTCATACAACGTGATTGCTCATGGTGTGTCAGAGTCCACATCTTCTTTGGTAGCCGAACAAACTGCATATGATAAATCCACAATTTCTAATATTTTATTGCCACTTGGAGACTTTCTTCCGTTGAATCTCAAGTACATAAGGATTGGAAAACTATTGAAAGTATAGCATAACCTGTTGACAGTGTAGCTTGATGGACTAATGATATTAGTATTAATATAATAAGTAATAACACGACAATATGATTATGTATAAGTATAATATATAATAACG
>VUJU01004890.1:0-16276 GCA_009835225.1 Aphis craccivora
CTTCCATTTTACTATAGATATATTATCTTCATCAGTTATTTGCCAGTCATAATCACCAATTTTCATATTTTTATCTGGAGACAATTTTGGTAAATATTTTCTTGTTAGATTTATTGTTCCACATGCATATATTCCTTTCGTTTTTAAATACGATAATAGAGGCAAACTTGTAAAATAGTTATCAATATAAAGATTATGATTTTTGTTCTGTAATGGAAACGATAAATCTTTAACAACACGACCGCCTAAATTTGTTTCCACATTGTCCCCAACTTTACCTGCATATATTTCAAAATTCCATAGATACCCTTTTTTATCTGCAAGTGACCAAACCTTGTATCCCCTTTTTATGGGCTTTTTTGGCATGTATTGTTTCAAAGTAGATCGTCCTTTAAATTTTATCATTGATTCGTCAACCGCAATAATTTTGTTAGGATTATAATACTTTTGAAAATTATATTTTAAAATTGTTAAATATGGCCGAATTTTATAAAGTTTATCATAACCTATTTCACCCTTTTTAGGCATCATATTATTATCGTTCAAGTGTATAGTAGACAACAACCAACCAAAACGATTAACCGTCATTAATTTACTTATATAATCGTCATGAAGATCTGGTACTGATGACCAATAATCTCTATAGCTAGGTAATCTTTTTATACCCATCAATATATTTATGCCTAAAAACGTCATAATTTCTTGATTAGTAGTTTTTGTATACAATTTGGCCGTCTTCATATATCTTTGCTGGGCATATAAATTAGTTTGTTCTACTAGTAAATTAATGACTTCATCAGAAAATAAGAGTTTAAAAACTGAAAATGGTGTATGATCTTGTTCTTTGTCTATTAAATCACTAGGGCCTTCTGTTCCAATAAAATCGAATAACGGAACCATAGAAAAATCCTCATTTTTTGACCAAGTCGGTGGTATGAAATGGAATTCGTCAGTAGATGTATTTTGGGTATGAATGGACACTTGGATTTGTGAATCATTATCATTATTTATAATACTACTTGAAAAACTCGGTAAATTTACTTCTGGTATACTAATGGTTGAACTGGACGTGGGTTTAGAAGAAAATAATGAACGAGACACATTTTTATTAAAACTTCTTAAATTTTTTCTAACTTTATATGGACTAGGTAATTTTACAATTTCATTGTCATTCAAATTAAGTATATCTACTAAATCTTCATCTGCATTACCTGTATCATCACTAGTTTCATTATCTTCTTCTACAATTATAGCCTTTTGTGGAGGTAAGTAGTCCTGGTCATCATCTGTATCATCTACTGTCGTACAACTTTGATCGTCCGATGGCAAATCTTCATACAGACAGTCAACGATAGCATTCTCGTTTAAATTTAAGGAACTCATTTTAATTATAATAATGCACACTATAAACACGTCACTTTGGTTAGATTTGGTACACTGATCATTTTCAATATAATTTTTAAATTCGAAATAATGTTATTTCAATTGTCAATAGGTATGTAGAAAACAAATCACACAGCATTTAAAAATAAACTAGTAATTATTAAACCCAATTTTATTCAATATTAATTTTAGATCAAATTAAATAAATGTAATATTCAATGATTATATTACATCGACTATTTCCGTCACTATAAGCATGGTGGGTTATAATTTGTACACCAACTATTTTCAATATAATATCTAAAATCGTTTGTAAATAATATTATTTCCACCACACATATTAAGAATACTAGTTTTAAAGCATGTACAAATTAATTTCACTAAAATAAACCTATTTTTGTCCAATTGATGAAAAATTATAAATAACAGTTTAGATATAATATACTTTATTATTGACACAATATTCATATGGGAAAAAAAGAAGGAAATTCTTACTAAAATGTCTAGTCTAAAATTATACAAGCTACCAATATGTGATTATAACATAATATAAGTTTATTTTCAATTAAATTTATTAAGAAAAGGCAGAAAAAATAAAGAAAGTAGTGGGTTAGTTTTTGTACCACCATGCACCAACTGTTTCAAATTTGGTGGGTTATATTTTGAACCGTCGTGCATCAAAGAGTTAATCACCCCTGCCCTAAATATGATGTAGGATATTTAAAATTAGGTTAAGAATTTTTCATACTATTAAATACTTAAATAAACTACAGAATTAAATTAATGTAAAACGTAAACATTAACTATAAAGTAAAAACACTAAAAACTACAAAATTAAATTAAAATAATGGCAAACAAAAATCAAACAGAATTTGAAGAAATGTATTACATGGACGACGAACGAGTGGTTTGGATTGTTTGGAAGGTTGAATTGATAAGAATTACCTCAATTAAAATGGCGGCTGATTTTTTTTTTGGCCCTATGTTTCAATGTAATTTGTTATCAGTGTCCATTCTGATTATTCTATTCTGTGATATTACCCATCAGTGAAAATATTATTTTTAGAAACTCAGTTGAAATATTAATATAACGTGATGGTGTTATTATATGCACCACCACTCTGAACATATCAGTCGGATCGATCACAATATATATTAACTTACGTTTCACGAAGTTCAACGTATAGTTAGTAGAATCGATAAGCTCCGAAGGCAGTGTTGGCGGGACATATGTAAAGGTTTTCTTGTATATAGCTGCATTATCCGTGATTGAGCCGGCCATGTTTAGAAACACTTGTAAATTTATTTTTTAAACGTGAAAAAATGATTTTAAGTACAGAGGACAATGACTCGTTGCTAGAGTGAATGTATTACTACTGACGATATTGCACACACCACTCTGCTTTATTTATACCCTAAACTATTGCGATGATAATAGTTCTGTTTACATCGTAATGAGTATATTGAATTCGACTACTTATAATTTTCGGGGAGGGGGGAAGCATATAGTGGATAGGAATGGAGGGGAGGGGGCATCGGGCATGGCCGGGCAGGTATGCGATAGGCATGGAGGGGAGGGGCATATCCGGGCACGGCATGGAGGAGAGGGGGCAAGGCCGGGCACGGCATGGAGGGGCATGGCAGCGATAGGCATGGCACGCGCACGATATGGAGGGCGGGGTAGTCGGATTTACCGGATTTGCGGGGGTCACAGAACCGACTAAAACATACTACTGGTGGCGACGTATCGTCAATAAAACGATACCACATTTCGTGAGTGCTGTTTTCAATTAAACGCCGAAGCTTGCTTTTCATCTGAATGGTATTATTACTACCATTGACAATTGTTATGTTGTTAAGTTGTTTTTATTTGAGATCCACTTGATGGGTTGTAAAATGTTTGGTGATTTCGAGATCTATTTTGGTGTATACTAAGAAAATAACCATAGATAATAAGTAAATTGCGAAACTATATCTAATAAGTAAATTAAACAATATAAAAAACACATGCAAGTAGGTTAAAATAACAATTGTGTAACACTGTAACATATTATGATAAGTTAGTGTCAATTATTCAAATATTTCATTAAGTATCGTAAGCAAAAAATGTAATGATAAAAAAATAAATATTAATATGTAAAAACTAGGACAATTGATAGTATTTGATAATAACTCGATTGTAAGATTAATATATAATGGAGATGGTTAAGACAAAAAAGGGGTCAGTGGTGGTGATCGTGTGACTCGATTACCACTTTATGTCGCGTTCGAATAAAGTATTTTTACGTCATTTTTGGTTTTACTTTATTTTGGTACCTATAAGTCCGAGCAATTGGAGTATACGGCATTGGTAACTGGAGAAAATATAAAGATGATTATGAAAATGCAGTTTTTATACCTTTTAAAGGTATAAACTTTTTAATTACTACCAGTAGCGTATATATGGAAAATAATTTCAGGGAGGGTTAAAAAACATTTCCATTCTTAAATTCCAATTAAATATACAATCAAAATAAATGC
The DNA here is from genome assembly GCA_009835225.1 of Aphis craccivora. Lineage (NCBI taxonomy): Eukaryota > Metazoa > Arthropoda > Insecta > Hemiptera > Aphididae > Aphis > Aphis craccivora. The sequence continues at coordinate 3,904 of VUJU01004890.1, forward strand.
CCGTACCAACCATACATTTCGGGAGGGGTTTGAACGGTAGGGCCCTTTCTATATAGGGGAAACACGGGTAAGACGGGACACCTAATACTTTAACCTAGATAAAATAAACAATTTATACATTATCATGTTAAAAATGTTTCCAAGTTATTACAAATATTATGACACACCTAAATATTCAATAAGAATTCCAAAATCTTTTTTTGAAAAATATTGAGAATTTTTTTAACTGTTTTACTCAAAGTGTCTCATCCTACCTTGTTATCAAGGTAAAATGGGATACAACATGTTAAAGATGGGATACATATTAAAATCATGTAAACAAATGCTTTTTTCTTTTTTTAACAACATTGTGTTAAATAAATATAATATAAAACAAAATGATATAGGTATTATAAATCTTTTTCATACATTTTATCCTGTTACTTTAGGTATAAAAATTAAATAACTGAGCATAACATTTATAAAATAATAAAAACAATGAAAACTTAATAACTTGCAATCACTCTGCAATCAACTAAAAAAAAAAAAAAAAAAACGGCCTTCCATGAGTTGAAGGTATGAGACCAATTATTTTTCTTCAGCTGTAGTGAAGACTGTTTGTATTGGTCCTAATGAATCTTTCGATGCCGGGTCATATGAATCATCTTTTATTAACTGTATTACTATACCTGTAAATGTGTATTATATTACTTAAGTACTTTTAAAATAAAAAATATTAATCGCATTGTATTATAAATGAATCCATGAAACGCACAACAAACGACTTTTTTTCGAAATGTGATTATTTCGTTATCAAACATAGTTATCATTAATGTAAAACGTTATAATAACAGTGTCGCCAATACTGAAAATAAATGTCTCCAAGAGATATTGTGTAAACATATTAGATTTCGAGATAATGCGATGTCCTGTCTTACCAGGTTTCCCCTACATCACTGACCACTACTATACAGCAGAGCGATACCCACTTGCCCACCCTTTATTTATATTAATTTTAATAGTTAAATTTTAATTTTGACTTGTAATATTTTTGACTAATATTTTTTTTAAATTATTGAAATTGAATTTTGAATTTTGTATAGCTGGAATATATTTATATTTAGACACATGCGGAGACGTGCAATGTGCATGTATGTATGATTGTATACACAACGATAATAATAATTAATATACTGTATAGTTTTATTTCAAAAATCTAAAATTATTACAAATAATTCTAAAAACAACTGATCGACAATCTTATTTAACATTGATCGATTGATCATTGATAACAGACTTCAGTTAACTTGCAACGGTCGTGTGTGCAGTATGGTGAACTTGTAACCTGTTGTGTTTAATGTTTACTGTATTTTGTTATTTTATAGTCACCTATATTAAAATTAATTTTTTTCATGACGTGTGTTTACATTATTAGTCTTCTCAATAACTCGAATTTTAAGGGAGGTAAAAATTAATTTGATTTCTGTATTTTTTGAGTTACAAATATTGCATTGAGTGTATAGAAATTCCCTACCGACAAAAAAAAAAAAATCGAGTTTTTGAGTTTTTTGAGATGTCGAGGCGACTGTGTTTTTATATCGAAAATATGAGTCTTAAAGAAAAGAAATGTGTGGTGCGGCTAAAACAAATAAAATTACTTCAAATCGAAAACAATTTCTGATATTATGTACAATAAACAGACGAAACTTAAACCAGTAGGTAAGTAAGCAATAAAAAATTTAATAATTATTTTAACTTAAAATAATATTTATGTGTAAATGCATTGTATAGGTACTCATTCGAGACAGTCGAAACCTTTGTCCCCTCTATTGAAAACTAAAATACCACTGCACAAAATATACAATACAGTTATTAAAAATGTATAACTCATCGGTAATAAAATATAAAAATTATACTACACATTTTTATTAAAGTAGTGGAAAAATACAAATTAATACTTAAAAATTAGTTATACAATTGTATAAGAGAATATATTATACACAATGTTGTAAAATTTTGCAAAATTACTTGTAGTAAATCAAAAAGGCCGTAGCTGCGCAATATATATATTTTATATATATATATATCGCACACAATCCGAATTACTACCCTCTTATATGTATATCCAGTGGCGTATCCAGGGAGGGGGCTGAGGGGGCTGTAGCCCCCCCCCCCGAAATTTCAGAAAATCTTAAATTATTATTTATGAAATAATATAAAATACATAGGCACTATAGGGCAGTACGGCATAGTATTACGTTGTTTCCATAACCAAGCAATATCACAGAGACACAAAACGTGTATAACGTCATGCCTGTCAGTATCGATATTATCATATTATTCACATTATTATCGTTCTTAAATAACGACCATCGCGAGACCAACTTTATTATCATCGTGTAATCATAACTTAAGTATAACACTTGTTTTTGTAACACCTTACCTTGTTGGCTTTTTATTTATTTAAGGTTTTACTATTTAATAAATTAAAATTAATTCAATTAATTGTTGGCGCACGGTTTTAAAAACGAGTGGTAGTGATAAAAAACCAAAACGTGCACAAAGTAACTTGGATAGCTTCTTCAGCAAAAAATCTAAAATTGAGTTTAAATCTGTAAGTACTCTAAGAATTCAAATTATCTCATTCACAAATCACATTATGTTTATAATAAAACTTAAATTTATAGGGATAGCTATAAACAGTTAATTTAATTTTTTAATTTAGCTAAGGTAAATTAAATTTTGGTCTGTGAAGGATTGAGATTTGAAACAAAAATTTATTTTCATAATCCATTAAAAATTGTATTATAAAACATAAAAACTTATAAAACTATAAATAGTTTTTTTCTGGGTAAGTATTAAAAACAAAAATGATTCTTACATTTAACTAATTTAAAGCTTTTGCTTTTGCTTTAACCTGCAATGCTGCAACTTATTAAGTTATAAACTATTCTGTAGAACTGTTAAATATTTTATTGCAAATCTTATTTTAACAAATCTAAATACAATATTACATTTAACTACTATTCTAGTAGCCAGTAGGTATCTGCTCAAATAATAATTTATATTAAGAAAAATTAATGTAAATACTGAAAAAAAATATTCAAATAACAAGTATTTAAATATATAATAATTATTTTTTTATTTTTTATTACACTATTGCTTTAGCATTAACCAAAATTTAAGATAGTATTTTCTTATTTCTAAAACTAATATAATATTTTTTTCCTAACTAAATGCAGTTATTTTTAATATTTTATACCACAAAATACAAATAAAGTTTAATTTTATTTTTATTTTGGTGTACTTATGCTATTTCAATATGCTGCAATGCTGAATTTTGCATAATTTGATTAGATTAACCACAAATGTGAAATAAGCAATACTGCAGCATTATCTGAAGCAACTGAACCTATTTCTTCTGCACTAGATTCTCCAAGAAATTTAAGCTTGTTAGTTCTTTAAATATACTAAAAATTAAAGTTACAATTCAACATAAAATAATTAATGGTATTTTATATTACTATTAGGTACAAGTAACATATCACCACAGAAAGATTTATCAAAACCGATATATTCCAAATATGATATTGGTCTTTATGTAAATTATGTTGATTCATTACCAAATTAAGAAAAGGTTTCAATTTTAAATAATGTATGGACACCTGATCCTAATTTTACTTTTCCAACTCAAACTTATGCTAAATTTAAAAGACAATTTCAAATCAAATGGCTTAATACATTTAACTGGTGAGCATATTCTAAATGTAAAGAAGGAGCCTTTTGTAATTACTGTGTTCTTTTTCTCAACCAAAATCAAGTTGGGAAAGGTTCTCATGAATCTTTAGGTGGATTAGTTACTAAACCTTATACAAATCTAAAAAAAGCTTTAGAAATATTTAGATGCCACGCTAGTTTTAGTTATCACCGCACTGCTATATTGAATGCCGATAATATTATTGCAATTTTAAATAATAAACAAGATAATGTTTTGGTTCAGTTAAATAATCAACTTAAAGAGGATATTTTACAAAATCGTAATATGCTCAAGCCTATCATTCAGACTATACGATTGTGTGGTAGACAACAATTTGGTTTAAGGGGGCATCAAGATTCTGGTCGTATATCAATGAAAGAACCAATTCAAAATGATGGGAATTTTCGTTGTCTTTTGAGACATCGTGCTCAACATGGAGATAATACGCTAAAAAAATATTTAGAAACTTGTAGTTCCAATGCCATGTATACAAGTCCACTAATCCAAAATGAAATTATCAACATTTTTGGAGAACTTATTCAATCAGACATAATTAAAAAAATTTCAAAATCAAATTATTTTTCTGTTCTTGCCGACGAAACGACTGATATTGCACAAATAGAACAATTTTCAATTTGTATACGGTATTTCGAAGAAGAGTTGGTAGTTCTTCGAGAAGATTTTCTTACTTTTGTACCAGTTCATGATGTAACTGGTCATGGTTTGGCAACCGTTTTATTAAATACATTGAAAGAACTTGGTTTGAACCTGGATAAATTACGTGGACAAGGTTACGATGGGGCTGCTACTACCTATGTCAGGTAACTTTCGTGGTGTTCAGGCAATAGTGAAAAATAGTTACCCGAAAGCTTTATACACTCATTGTGTTTCTCATTCCCTGAATCTTTGCTTATCTGATGCTGCTAAAACACAAGCTATTCGTAATTCATTTAGTATTATTTCTGATTGTTGTGCTTTTTTCCATACCTCAGCAAAGAGAACGACAATTTTAAAAAATAAAGTTATAGAGATCCTACCTAACGCTCAGTCGTTAAAATTAAAGTCTTTATGCGAAACTCGGTGGGTTTTACGCCACGAGGCTGTAATGCTGTTTAAGGAATTTTTAGAACCTATTGTCGCTGCGCTTGAACAAATAAAATGTGATTCTTCAAACAGAACAACTAGTTTACTAAATAGCATCTGTAATTTTAAATTTTTAGTTTCTGTCTAAGTATCATCTAAATTGTTAAGTTATACTTATCATTTATCAGAATACTTGTAAACTAAAAATATTGATTTAGTAAATGCCCTTTATAGAGTGAATCAGGTAAAAATCCAACTTCAAATATTAAGAGATAATGCAACTGATGAATTTAATAAGCTTTATGAAGAAGTCAATCGCTTAGGAAGTTTAATAAATGTGGAAGAAAGTATGTTACGAATTTGTATTACTCAAAGAAACCGCCAAAATGTTCCTTTTCAAAATACTAAAGAATTTTATAAGAGAACCGTTTTTATAACTCACTTAGATGATTTACTTTTATCATTGAATTTTTTTTTTTTTTCAATTTCTATTATCGAAACGACCGTCTGGGTCTTTATCGAAGTCTTTTCGCTTGGGAGGGGTAGAGTGCAGTGTGTAGCACTTGTACCCCCTTCTCTTAGGAAGAGAATATTCACATGTGTGTGGACTTCACTCCCAGTGGAGTGGGTCCGGTGGGGGGCAGAGTAGGCAACCAGAACGACGGCTGGGGGGAGAGAGACTACAGAAAATTCTGCAGAATATTTTTTGCACTGAGCCGGGTTCGAACTGGTGACTGCGGGCGTCGTGGCCAACTTGTGTACCACTGCACCACACTGCCCCTTTAATTATCATTGAATGAACGTTTTTTATCACATCATGAAATAATAAATTCTCTGCAATACGTTTTACCAAATATTATTGTAGATAAGCCATATTCAAATCTTAAAATGGCAGTTACATTTTATCAGAATGATTTAAAAAGTTATGATGACATTATAGAAGTTGAATATCAATTATGGCAGTCGAAATGGAACTTAGTTGAATCTCGGCCATCGACGGCTATCGAAGCACTTCATCAATGTGATCAACTAATGTGCCCAAATATGTATGAGCTTCTTAAGATACTATCAATACTTCCTGTTTCAACAGCAACCGCAGAGAGAAGTTTTTCAACATTAAGGAGGTTGAAAAATTATCTTAGAAACACAACATCTGAATCACGACTTGTAGGACTTGCTCTATTATCAATTCATAGAGATGTAGATATTACTGATGATATGGTACTAGATAAGTTTTCGAACAGTGGAAAAGCTAGACGACTAAAATTAATAATATGATTAAAATAATAATTTATTGTTTTAAAATTTTAAATATAGTTTTTTTAATCACTTATTTTGCAGTTATTATTATTTTTTTGTAACTGATCAGCCCCCCCCCCCAAAANAAAAAAAAAAAAAAAAATTCCTAGATACGCCACTGTGTATATCTGCACACGCATGCTGATACATGTATACATACAAGGATTTCTATTATACAATGAATTATCTTACCTTAGTTTGACTATAGACTCGTCAGCGATTAAGTGCAGCCAGTGTAGGAATAATAGATAGGTATGATGTTAATTTACTTAAATATAATGTTAATATTATATTTTTATTTTCGGGCGGAATTTACATGTACCTTTTTTTACCTGTAGTTCATTTTGGGCGGAATTTACCATTTTCGGGAGGATTTTAAATGCGCCCGTTTCTACCTATAACGATTTTATATAGTCCGTTTAACATTGTAATGCTTAGTTTGTAATGTGTAATGCATAGTTTATTATTATTAGTTATTATATATTAGTTTATTACCTCGTAGTAGTAATCTGTACATAATATTTTGTAATATAAGAACAATATTAAATATTAATATATATATTTACGTAAGCATATATATATATATATATATAGACTATAGAGAGAGAGAGAGAGACAGAGACGGAGACAGAAAGAAAGGGAGAACTTAGCAGTAAAACTTACCGTATATTTCCTTCCAAATAATAAAAAATAAGTTATTATAGGTACCTATGCCTATTTGATAATATAATCAAGTATCAATACATCAAGTAATCGGTGGAATTACTGCGCGGCGGTGGTGGCTTGAGCAGACGTCTGATATGAAACGGAGGTTTGCTGACGCAGCTTAGGCATACCGCCAAGCAATTTGTATAACGGTGACCGTCGGGCTAGGTCTGATTGGCACATTTCTGTTGTATTCCATGAAACTGGATCCACGGAGGCAGCTTTGGCGTCTGTTCATCTTTAACGATCAGATGATCGAGAAAAAAGCCGACAAAGAGGTGGGTTTTATTCTGGATGCGACGGGCCGGTGCTGTCTTCTGAGCGTAGAATATCCCACGTACAAGCGCGTGGCTGGCATAACATCACGGATATTGTACCCCAACTCCAAGATAGAATTGATTCGGAACCGCAAGTGGCATGGGTAGTGTTAGACAACCCTATGTTCAACGCATTCGTCATGGCCAAGGGATTCATTTTTGTGTTTACCGGGATGGCGAATTTGGCCAACGACGATCAGCTTTCTATTATAATCGGGCATGAGCTGGCGCACTGTATTCTCCGACACATTAACAATTTTAACAGCGTCGTGTTGGCGGTTCACGTGCTGTGCATGTTACCGATAACGGCGCTCCAATCGATCGCACTGCCGTTGAGTTGGGCTCTGTTAACGATCTCATTGTGTCAATTCATTTTTTATGTGGGTGTAAAGCTAGCGAGGCACCGATTTCACGAAATCGAGGCCGACCGCGTTGGTTTGGAGCTAGCCGAAAACTCATGCGTGGATGTTACTCAGGTCTACCGCTTCTGGAAAATCATGGCTATTTTAAGTAAGCCGCCCAAGTATTTTTGGCAGTTTTGGTGGATGCAAACTCACCTAACGGACATAGGTAAGCCGGGCACATTACTTATTTAGCTTGATACCTAATCTATATAATATTATATAATATATAGTATTAAAATTAATTTTATTGCCCAATCAATTTCCCAACACAATCCTCCGATAGTCATCACCACGGCTATAGATACTATATACTATATAGTATCTATAGCCGTGGTCATCACTCATTTATAGACGGATTGGAATAGGTCTACCGTGGCGATCAGATATATATAAAACCATCGGCCTATGACTACGCGATGCCTAAAAATAACCGTTTAATAAACTATCGGTCTAATTTTATTTCAATTATTCAAAAAGTCACAAATATAAGTTATAAAGACTGTAAGTCAATCAACATCAAATGCAAATAAAAATGTTATTTATACAACAAATAAACGGGCTGTACGAAGTTTTGATTTTTCAAGACATATCTGTCATGAAAAATAATTCTATTATAGAATATTTGTTAATAAAATACAATTATATTTAATACTCACAATATATTTACTTATACCTTGACCGGATTCCCATGTTTTTATAACGTCGTCTATTTCAAAATGTAATTCACAAATTCTGGAAGTTGACTTTAATTGAAAGCTGATCGATTTTTCCCACAAATTTAATAACTTTCCATCTTTAGGAACTGAAAAAGTACTTTTATTTTTTGTTTTACATGATGGAATAGCAGGTCATTTTAAATATTAAAAAATACAAGGATAAAAGAATACGAATAACGATTTACGATTAATAGGTAACAAATATTACTATTAAGGAAGTACTCGTTAAAACAAATACAAAAAAAGGCGGTAAACTATATACCGCCATATTATCATATTATATCATTTAGTTCTAAATTTTGTCACATGGGAACTAGTACTTATTTTTGTCAGCTGTTTTATACAGTCATTTTGTAAATCAATTTGAAAGCCGTTTATTATATGGCGATGTGCAACCTGTATATCTTTAATCGTGCTGTCTGGTATAGTGGCCAGTGTTGCCATATTGGCCATTTTATGGCAATATATAGCCATTTCGATGGCCAGAATGTCATAGAAATTGGGATCTAGCCTTTGGCCTTTTTACTAGCTTTTTATAAATTTGTATTTATAATTTATAGCCATTTATAGTTCTGTACAAAACCTATTATTTTTATTTAAAAAAATCTATAAATAATTCTATTTAAAATAAATTGTAGGTATTGATATAATGTAAATATAGGCTACGATATTTACGTACATAAAACGTAATATTGTTGATCATTTTATAAATGTATAATAGTACCCACATAGTGTAATGTATTTTCATAGACCAATCAAGTATCAACGTTGTATTTTATTGCATTATATATTATTGCCTATTGGTGTATACTATAGTCTATAGACTATAAATAGGTATTATATTTTAGTTGAAAATTTATTATTATTATAAACACATAATATTAAACTACAGTCTTAATATTTTTATTTGCTTTTAATTGTGATATATTTTAAATTATGGCACCACAGTATGCACAAAAATTCCGTGACGAATGGCTGAAAGATAAAAATGTTAAAGAATGGATTGTTGAACTGGAGAATGACAATACTAAAGTACGGTGCAGATTTTGTAAGTGTGATATTAGAACTAAAAAATATGATTTAAATCAACATTTAAAAACTAAAAAGCATATGGAAACTTCTAAAAACTTTTCTGCATCGAGGGCTTTAACAAAATTCATTAAACCTATTACCACCAAGACTGCTCAAACAGAAGGTGCAATATGTTTATTCATAGCAGCACATAGTTCCATATTATCATGTGATCATTTAGGAGAATTATGTAAAAAAAATTTTAAATCATCTGAGGCCGCTGATTCGTTGAAATTGCATAGAACTAAATGCACTGGTATAATTTGTAATGTATTATCTCCCCATTTTCAAAATGAATTAAAAAATAAAATTAATAATGGACCATATAGTATTTTAATTGACGAGTCCACCGATATAAGCGTGCTTAAGTTCTTGGGTATTACAATTATGTATTATGATACGGATATGAAACAGGTGACTTCAAGTTATTTATCATTAGTAGAAATGGAGTCTTGCGATGCAGAAGCGTTGACTAATGCTGTAAAAACGACGCTACATAGTAAAGGTCTTGATATAAAAAATTTGTGTGGGATTGGTACAGATAATACTTCAGTTATGGTAGGCATCAATAATGGCGTTTATGTAAAATTGAAACAAGAAATACCATCATTGATACATATCCCATGTATATGCCATTCGCTTCAATTAGCAGTGTCAGCTGCAGCAGCTGAAACCTTACCACGAAATATTGATTTTTTAATTAGAGAGACATATAATTGGTTCTCACATTCTACATTGAGACAAGCCCAATATAAAAATTTGTTTAAAGCAATTAATGATGGCCATGATCCATTGAAGATAGTTAAGGCATGTGCTACTAGATGGTTATCAATAGAAACAGCAGTAAGTCGTATTTTAACGCAGTGGGTTGAACTTAAAACTTTATTTGGTATTGCCAAAAACAGTGAAAAATGTTATATGGCTGATACTCTTCATGCAATGTACTCTGACTCAAATAACTTAGCTTATTTAAAATTATTATATCCTATATTAGAAGATATCCAAAAAGTGAATAAATCTTTTGAGTCGAATACTGCTGACCCAAGCAAATTACTCACAGATTTAACTTATATGGTGCGGTTAATTGCTAAACGCTTTATCAAAACCCACAATGTCGTCTCAATCCATTAACAGCAAATGTGGATAGTTATACTATGAACAATGTTTATTTCGGTTATCAGTTTGAACAGATATTACTATCAAGTTAATCCTCTAAAGAAAGTAAACAGCAACTAAAACAAAGGTATCTTCAATTTTTACAAGTCCTATTAAAGCAGTTACAACAACGAGTACCAAAGAACATTGATGTTTTAGAAATAGTAAGTTTAATTTCAATTAAAAATGCATTACAATGTATAAAAGAACCGCTTACTCCTTTAGCAGAATTACTCATGTTAGATGGAAGTACAATAGATAAAATTAATGTGCAGTGGGCTAACATTGTTAGTGTAAAATGGATTGAGAAGTCTAATACTATTAGTTTTTGGGGTGAAGTTTTCAATTACACTGATGCAAGTGGTTTGAATCCATTTACTGAACTTTCTTCTCTTGCAATAAGATTGCTTGTACTACCTTGGTCCAATGCAGAGGTCGAACGGTTATTTAGTCAGATGAACATCGTAAAAACCAAACTCAGAAACAGAATGGGCCCTAAGCTATTAGATAGTATCTTAACAGTAAGAACAGGTTTAAAGAGAAGTAAAGTATGTTGTTCTGAATACCAGTTGCCCCCAGAAGTGTTGAAACAAATGGGAACGTCGTTTTATTATAATAAAAATATGAAAGATACTTGTTCAACGTCGAATAAAGGAACTATGGGAACTATAGAGGCAAATAATGAAGATAATAGTGTCGATGATGTTGGTTTACTATTAAACACACAATTTGATTTTTAATTTGAAGTATTATTTTGATTTGTACAATTAATGATTAATGTTGATGTTATTTATTTGTTTATATAGATACAATGTTAACTGTTAAGAGTTAAGACTATTAAGTTTTTTTTTTAATTTGTTATTTAAATATTTAATAAAAACTAAAAAAGATTAAAATATAAAATGTAAAAACTGTGTTGAAACTTACATTGATAATTAATAATTATTGTTTGGTAAAAATGATAATACAAGCTGTCAAACAAGCATCACGATTAAAGATATCTTTAATCGTGTTCACAATCTTCGTTCGTGGTGAAAACTGATAATATTATATCAGAGAAATTAAATTATTGTCCCATGGCGGACCAGACAGTAAAAAAAAACGGTTTATATCACTTGAAACGAAATCGCTTTATATCACTATCATGGAAGAAAAATATCATATCTGTTCGGCTTGGAATAAAATATAACGTAAAATATAATAAATATACATAATTACTTGTTGCCAAATTTAAATATTTAAAATTTTTTTATTACTTAATACTCATTAATTGATTAATTTATTCAAATTTATAATGTTTAATTATTTTATTTTTATTTTATTTTACAATACGGGACGAACCCTTTAGTACATGAATATAATAGTATAATAATAATAGTTTTAATAGTTTATGGAAACGTGGCTCAATATCAGAAAGAGAATGAAGGGTCAGTGTTGGCAATGCGCATAAGACGGATGATCGGTGAGTTAAGAAAGTAGTTTGAGGAAGAGAAAGGTATATGAAATGGAACGGATGATCGTGTAAGGCGAGAGGGGACATTAAATGAGACACGGGATAGTAGTTCCGGACTGTCAATTTTAGATGAAAGAAGATTGAATAGAAATGTCAAGTTAGCTGAATGACGACGATCGGTGAGGCTTTCTAAGGAATAGAGGCGTTGGATTGGTGTGTAATCGTGAGGTGGACAGACTATCTTTAGTTTGTAAGCAGCTTGACGGAGGAATTTTCTTTGAACTCTTTTTATCATACTACGTGCGGAAGCGGTGGACAGGTCCCAGAGGACGGAACCATACTCAAGGATGGGACGGACTAGGGAGCAGAAAAGAGTTTTTAGAGGGGAGAGCAAGTGGAAGTCTGAAGAGACACGGTTTATGAAGCCTAGCAGT
>VUJU01004891.1:4895-16260 GCA_009835225.1 Aphis craccivora
GATGTACCTACTACGGTAAATTATGTATATAAAATGGCGGATAATGACTACATATTATTATCAGCTTGCGATCTAGTTTATTATACATATATCTCAATATCTGTGTACACTGTACGGCACAGACATAATTAATAACTAAATAGCCGACTTTCTTTTTATCAACGATGCTGGTAGTCATTTAGTATTTACACTTAGATCAGTTGGATCATAGTAAAATAATTACTTTACTATGAGTTGGATCACAGAATAGATTTCATCTATTTTGTGCTTAGATCATATACAATGAATCATTGACTTATTATTATTTATTTGTCAATGTCGAATGTAATGTCCTATACTTCCCATGTTTGCAATTAGAACTTTGAAGCACATATTAGAGATGAGTTGCGTATACGCATGTATACTCGTCGCGTTTATATTGTAGTTATCATTCATGAGTTCTCGGGGATAGTGCAATTTCTTGAATAAATATGCGACGAGTATACATACACATGCCCAGATTATACATCTCATGACTCGTCTCTTATTTGTGCTTCAAAATATAGGGACTTCATCATCTCCATCCATTGTATATGATCTAAGCATTTACAATTTCAGCAATGTTTAATAATTATTGGAAAGATCTGTTACAGGTATACAGTTACATATTTATCTCATAAGTTGCAAGAAATTAATAACACAGACATGAGATGTAATGACAAAAATTAAAAAAGTTTTGACATCTTAAAGTATCTTAAAATATAAAAAATTATATAAATCACTACAACCTGAAAGTTATCTGAACATTGTTGGGTGTTTTTCATAATTTTACCTTTTATGCAATGTCAAATAAATAAATACATACTATTAAAATGAGTGTCCATTCATATATATTATATAATATATATTTATTTTATAATTAATTTTTCTACAGATTTTATTACTGTCATTAACTGCTGGTGGTGTTGGTCTCAATTTGGTAGTTGCCAATCATTTGTTTTTAGTGGACATTCATAACTTGAAGCGCAAGCATGTGATCGCATTTTAGAGTAGGACAACAAAAACCAGTCAACGTGTACAAGTTTATTTGTAATAATACCCGAATTCAAACAATTCAAACTAAAAACCTTGAGATCGCTAATAATATTTTTGGTGGTTAGAGTAATGTAGAAGGTACCAAGATTACTTTAGAAGACCTCAAACATATTTACATATATTTAATATAAACCCTAATAAAGTTAAAACTTAGTTAAATTTATTTGTAATTATATATTTTATAATTAAGACTGTATCATAGGTACTTGTTTGATTTATACTACATACTACTTGAAGACTTCATTCATTGTTTATGATTTGGATTTTATATTAGAAATAAATTCTTAAAATTATTCCCAATTCGAATTTACTATATGTTTTTTTTTTAAATAAAAAAAGATATATTGTAGAAAATGTGTTATTTAGTTATTATAGTGGAATTATTATTACTATTATATAATTATATGGAATTTAAACCGGATATATTATTAGTTTACAAAAATTGCCAATTTTTTTTTTTTTTTCAATAATTTACAAGAAAATAATATTTAAATATATAAAATAAACAATTAGCTGCATATTGACCACAGAGGAAGATATCTTGGTCCGTGATATTGACAAAATAGAATATTTTAGTGATTTTAAATTGTATACTTTAATACATATTTAAAACAACCAGAATTTAATATTTTATTATGAATTTAATCAATCCAATATCTTAACATTTTCTTTACAAATATAGAGAACCATCTGCTGGACCAAGGTATCTAATAGATATTAATAATACATCAATAAGCGTCCAAACACCAAGACCTCCAAAACTGAATAGTTTGCCTATGCCTTCTTGCCAATGTCCCAAATAAAACCTAATAGAAATTAAAAATTAAAATAACATTTCATTTAATCACTAACTAATATGTATATTTACCTATCTATACCAAATCCTCCAAGCGTAATGCTTAAAATTAAAGCAGTAGACCACCGATGACCGCCTGTCCAATTGCAGCGCAATCTTTTTAAAAATGTTCTTCTTCCCAAACACAAAACATCTCTGTTTACTGTACAATTAGCCCTACAATAAACATTTCTTATATTTAAATAGATAGTATTTAGAATGTTAATACTTTTTTTTTTTATAATTGTATTAATTTTTGTTTAATTAGTTTAAGAATTCATTACATAATGATGAATAGTTGGATTAATTTAAATACAAAATATGTTTATTATTTTGTAGCTAAAACCAAATAATATTAATCATAAAAATTATTTTAAAACTATAACCTGTAATAAGCTGGCGGAGAGGCAGCAGAATTGCAGACTTTTTTCACACATTCATATTCCCAAAACTCAGTCTGATAACAAAACCGACAAGTCAAGTTTTTAGCAAATGTATTTTCACCCTAAAAATCATAAACACATTCAACTATAATAAATATACATAAATCCAAAACATACTATATACCAGACAATCCACATTTGCTTTACATATAGCTATTGTTTGATTACCATACACACATGTTGTATTCATATGACAACTGATACTAGGATATGGCATACTCGAACATGCCTTGTGTTCAGAAACTATACGTTCCAAATCATCTTCATGACGTATCTTTTAACATAAAAAACTATTACAGAATATTTTTTTAATTTCATTATTCAAATTATGCCTTCATTTTTATTTTCAACAATGGTCTTACAAATTAAATTTATAAGATAAACACATAACGTGAACATTAAAAAAACTATCTTTACTTACATAACTTTTTTTTTTGCTTATAAATAAATATTTTATATAATTATATAGGTATTAATTACATAAATAATTATAAAAGTTGAACAATATCCACAAAGTCAACTGAATAACTGATACCATTTAGTAAACTAGTGAAATTGTACATACCATCCTGAGATGTGTTGAATTATTTGAATTTGTAGTTTGAATTGATTTTTGCTTCTGTTTAGAGAGTGATAAATCAACATGGTCATCATCTAAGAAAACATATTTTTAATCTATTAT
Source organism: Aphis craccivora (assembly GCA_009835225.1). Lineage (NCBI taxonomy): Eukaryota > Metazoa > Arthropoda > Insecta > Hemiptera > Aphididae > Aphis > Aphis craccivora. The sequence goes on from VUJU01004891.1 coordinate 7,930, forward strand.
CAGTAATTGAACAATACTTTAAATTTCTTTTAAAAAAGATTTAAAATTAAATAGGTACACAAACTAGGTAGTAGATTAATAATTTACCATTTTGAGATGCTGTGCTGTTAACTATGAGTTTAAATAAAAATATAATTGCACAGTTATAATATTGCGACTTCATAACTCATTTCATAACAGTGATGACAAATAAGCAACTGTACCTAGGTTAAATTTATAAATCCACTTTATTTTTTAATCACGCATAATATTTATGTATTACATGTAAACAAAGGATTTGAAAATTGTATCCACTAAACAAGCCTTTACTACACATTGGTCTCACTTAGTAATGAGAACTAACAAACACATCTAAATACTAAAAACAACTAAACAATAAAAAATAGTCAACAGAACAATATCTGACCACGACATAGAACATTAGAACGGCGGATAAAATATAATATTTGATAATGACTTCACATCTAATCATCATGTGTTATCATCAGTTAAATATATATCAGCTGTGCACGGTTACAATCACGGTCTTAGATTAATTACAATGGTTACAATGGTTACATATTTGATATTAATCTCATCAAGATGCAAGAGGTTGATAAATGATAATTAATTATTATTATCAAATCAATTGTGTATTTGTGTATAAACACTATAAACATTAAACTATAAATATTAAATTGTGTATTACTATTTACTTACCTCTGTCTTCGACGGAATTTTAGTGTTTTAAATTGATTTTTTTTTAACACCATATCATGAATAGACCAAGAAATCAAGCCGAACAAGAGCTAAAAGCCAGGGCCCGCATTTATGTGGCAAACATACCACAGGCTGGTATGACTCGCAAGGAAGTGGTGTCTGTATTTCACAAGTATGGGGAAATTGACAGTAAGTTGTCCATCAATAACTGAAAACTATATGTACAATATTGTTGTATGTGTTATTATTTTGATATTAGTATGACTATATGGACATTTGATCGTTAAGGAAACTACATTTATTTTTCAGATGTTTCACTTCAAACTAGACATGTTTTTGTTCAATTTGTAGAAGAGTCTTCTGCACTCAAAGCCTTAGCTCAAAATCCTCCAGATTATATTATGAGCAAGAAACTTGGTATGTATATTTATATTTTATAGTACTTTTGTTTAGGTAGTTTACAAATAGATATTTATGCATTACAATTTGTTAAGTTAGTCTTACTACAACTGTTCCTTTTTTTTTTTTTTAATTTAGATGTAAAACCAGTAAGACCTTTCTTTTATAGAAATGGAGAATTAGTAAAAAATGAAAGAGCAGCAAATTTTGATGCTAATGAAAAAAGGTATGTGATTGATTTTTTAAATTGAACCTAATATAATTAATGGAATTGATTTACTATTAATGCAGTTCAATTGTATTCAAAAATTAGTATTTGGCTATTTCCAAAATCTTAGTGAAGATGCTTACTTTAAAATTACTGTACTCTTGTATAAGTCTCAGCTCATCTTCTTCTTTATCTTCTATCCAGTGCCAGATTGAGACTTTTCGGCCCACCGATATTTTAAATTTCTATCGGCTCATTCATAGGTGGAGATTTGATTAGATTTTATGGTAGGCTAAAATTGTATTCTATGATAAGCTACGAAGACTACAAACAGTACAGACCTAATATTCAATAATTTGAGGGTTTTTGAAAATGATCCCCCCTAAAACCTTTAATCTATAGAATAATTACAGTCAATTGGAATTTATTTATTTTTATAAACAAGCATAATATTATTTATTTCTACTATATCGATTGACAATGTTGAGAATTGAATAACCAATACACTATACAGCTGACGTATTTATTATTATTAACCATGTATTTGGATCTATATTTTACTATATGACTATCTAAAAAGACTAGACGGCCCAAATTTTACGCGGCCCACCGAGATTTTCTTGATAGCTCGCTGGTTCAATCCGGGCCTGCTTCTATCCCTAAGAAATAAAATACTTCAATATTAGATAGAACCAAAGGCATTTTTAACAAGAATCTTCATATTTCTATAAATTTCCAGTAGCCAAATGTCCAAATAAGATTTAAAATTTGAGAATCAGTAAAGTGGGTCATGCACTTGCTTAACTGGAATTGATTCTGTAATATATAATATTAAGTTTAAAAATTAATTATCTTAAACTAATTACAAAAGTGCATAAGCTCTGAATATTATATAAATCTTACTATTCTAGGTTTATTAATGATTATATTGTTTAACATAACATAATGATTTCAGAAATGATAACCGAAACCAACCAAGAGATTTGTAAGTAAAGCATTAATAAAAATTATTTTTGTAATTCACAATATTATATAACTGGGGTGGCAAATTTTTTTCTGGACAATACATTTTTATTGAGGACACAATCAAATCTTGATTACTTTCTTATTGATGAATAATATTTAATAATGAATTTATATATTTATAAGAATTTCATCAATAGGTAGCATAGTTTATTTTCTCCACATTTCTTGTTTAATCAATAATAAATTTTGATATTAGAATTTAGAATTTAAGGAAATTTAATTAATTATAAACTATAATGTTAAAATGTAACACGTATCACTTTATTCTGAGTTCTTGATAGTTAAATATAGAAGATGATTCAAAATGTATTTTTTATTACTTATATATTTTACCTTTTGTAAATAAATCAATAAATACTAAATATAATAATATCATGCATTAATTTAGCATAATTTGTAGTAAAAACAGAGTTTTAATGCAGTTTTAGACTAATTGGAGTTCCATAATATTATTTTTTTTTTTTAATTTTAGTGATGATTTTAAATCAGCCAGATTAATCAACCCTAATGTGATGAATCCAAATGCTCCTAATGATTGTGAAATTGTTGTCACCAACAGTTCTTTAACGTACGTTTTTAAACATACTTTTTTTTTTGTACATATAAGTAAAATAAATAATAGTTTGTTATGTTACAAGTTATTTAGTGGTTTTATTATTATTATTATATAGAGAATATGCAGAGTTTTTAGAAGTAAACTTAAAAAAAATGAACATGAAAGTGGATTTGTTATTTCCTAATCCAGATATACCAATTAATCGTGTACTTGGAACCTTAGCACAAAGAGGAACATTGTATGTTTTAGTTGTACGAGATGAAAATAAATTGTATAGAAGCGTTACTGTTGATATACTCCATGGTATACCTGAAGGTAATATAATATTATATGATTTCTAATACTCAGTGGTTCTTACCTTTTTTTTTAATCATGACGCACTTTGCTCTTAATATAATTTTTGCGACACTTCAACAATTTTTTCTTCAATCCTTTGTTTTAGATCATTGTAATCTACTATGAATTTGTAACGATAAATTTAGTGTTGAAAAATTTCTATTTTCAATAATTTTACTGTACGCCTGTGGAACACCAGTTGAGAGCCACTGTAATTAACTATACATAAATAGTGTATAATATATTATATGTATGTTTAGGCTATAAAGTGATTATTTTAATGCCTAACATCAATATTGTAATCCTTATAATTATGTTTTTATGTAGTTTAATAAATTTAAAGCATCTAATAATTTTTTTAAGATTCTGAGCAGAGCAAGGAATGTATTGGTTTTACAATGATATTTATTTCTTTTTTATTCTGTAAACATTTTTCTCCTCCTAAACTTGCTCAAAAGTATAAGTGCAGCATATTTTCTAAAAGGTAATGTTCTTGAGCTGGTACTTTAGGGACTTTGGTCATTTTTGGATTTTCGAAACGGTACTTGAAATAAATGCGGTTAAAGGAGAAAAAACATATGATATCATAATTTTGTAATATTAAATAATTACGGACTACTAATTACGACTTTGTTTATCACCATAGAAACGAATAAAATTAAATAAAAAAGATACCCTCGTCCGCTCAGAATCGTTTTTTATCGAATGCAATCATTGTATTCAAATTGAATACCTACAGTAAGAACCGAAGGGACGATGGACAAACATCCACCACCGAAATTTGCTGACCTACTTTTTTTTACTGTTCCCTACTCACAATTCATACTTTTATTCATGTTTCTGAAATAAAATATTTTTAAAACAAATTTTAATTTAAAATTTATAAGTACCTATTTAAATTTTAGGATGGAAGTATGAAATATTAGAGTACTGCTCGAGTGTTACATTCTTTTCATTTTAACTTATACATTTTATAAAATTATAAATATTAAGTATATATATATATATATATATATATATTTTTTTAAATAAATAAACCACATCTTAAAAAAAAACCAATACATTCCTCGCTCCGTTTAGAATCTAAAATGTTAAAAGTTATAAATCAACTTAAAATTATTAAAAAATTTCGTTATTTATTTCCAAAATAAAAATATATACAAATAACAAGTCTCACAATAAATATACTTTCTGCAATAAGTATATTATATTAATGAATTATTTTTATATTTTCAGAACACAGAAACATGCCTTATAAAGATGCATTAGCATTTATTGTTCATAGTTTTGATGCATTTATTAGAGGAGAAAAAATGACTCCTATACCTGGACTTTCAGGCATTCCTATATCTGAATGTGGCTTACCTTTAGGTGATAAACATCCTGAAGGAATTATCACATTGTTAAATTTATTACAGGACCAAAGAGATATAACAGTACTACAATATGATATGGTAAAAAATTAATTTTAAATAATAGTGTAGATTTATTTGATTTATTTATAAATATTTTGTACGTACTAAAGTATTGTGTATATTTTTTATTAAATCCAAAATTTAAGAATACATTTTTTGTTAAACATCAAAATTAGTAAAAAAAAAAAGTTGTAATTGTTAAATTAAAGCCATTGTTTGATCTTTATTATATATTATTAAATTTTAAATTGTAACCCTCAGGACAAATACTAGTAATGTCAGAACTGTATAAGTACAGTCTTACTACTGTGAAAAACTTATTTTGCTTTAGCATGAAGTCAACATTGTTATACAAAATATTATTTTTAGTCCCAAAGCCCCCCCCCCTTGGGTGCGCCACTGTTTAGGTTACGGAAACTGGTCCTCAGACATTTTAGGGCATCATGTTCAAAATATCTGGAAAAATTATTTTTATTGAATTTATTATTTCATAATATTTAAATATTTGTTTTATATACAAAAAGGTTTATATACATCAAATTAGTTTATTTATTGGCATAACCTTCACAATGACAGTCTGCAATGATTCAAATAAATAATTTATGTTCTGATTATTTTTTAAAGATACTTAAATACCTAAAAGAGAAAAAAGATGAACACATTAAAGAGGAAGTTGGAGTCTTGCCTACTTTCAAACCTAGTAAGTATACATTTAATTTAAGATTTTAAGATGATTAAAAAATAGATTATAAACCAATATTTAGTTATTGTTATGCATGTATAATTGTAATTTTTACAATAGTATAAAAAATAATTAATTATACATTTTAGTTGTTCCCGATATACCAATTCTTCCTGCAGCGACTGCCATTCAAAATCCTCAAGCGGCTCAATTACAAAATCGTATTTTGAATATTTTGAATACATCCCTTTCTTCTAATGCTCAACCTCAACAACCCATTGAATCTAACCTAACTGAAAAAGAGCCATCAAGTATTCTTCAAGAACCTAATGTACAAAAAGCATTAGAAAGTTTATTCCAGGGTAGTTCTTTACTTAGAAAATAAATATTAATGTAGTTATTAAAATAGTCCTTGTAAATATTTGAATATTGAATATATATTTTTATTAATTTTTTTATTGTTAAACTTTATTCGCCCATAACGGATATGAATATTTTGTTTCTATTATAGGATTTTTGTTTGTCATCTTAAAATATTATAATTATCAAATAGCCAAACATCTCACAAAATATTTTTTGTAAGTTTTCTAAGTTATTTTTAATAATCAAATTTAAATTTATAAGATAATAAAAAATTATACATTTTTCTATGTTCAATCTTGTACAAAATTGGTACCTAGTTATAAAAAGGTAATGTACTTTGCAAATTACAAAATTCTAATCATGACAATTACTTTAAAATAATATAATGTATATAAAAATATAATTTTTTTTACAATCTGTAAAGTAGATATGTGTTAACTGTTAACATTTCTATACACTGATTATTTAATGACAAATGTATGGAGGGAAGATTAGAAACTAGGAAAATATATATTTCCCCCCTTTACCCTTTTTTATTGTATTACATATTCATACTTTAGTTAAGAAAAATTTGAACTTTAAATGCATAAAAAAAAGGGGTCGTCAATTAGGTAATGTTCTGCTGTACCGTAAGTATCAAGTGGACCTAGAACATATGCTGTATATTGATACATATTTCATGAATTATGATTATTGATTATAGACTTATTATGAAATTATATTTTTCAAAGAAATATTATAGCACATTTTTTAAATTAACTCTCATTTATAATCAAACCTTGATAACTTGAACCTTTATAAGTTGAATTTTGGAGGTGGTACTTGAAGAAATTCCTTGGGCCCTTGGCCCTTGCATCTCAGTTTATGATGTATACGAGTTTTGCTAACTCGAAATTGAATTTTGGTTTATACCTACCTCGAAATTTTTGATGTATATTACCGAAAACTATACTGTATACAAATATACAATAATTACGTAGTATAATATTATGTGTGCGTATAATCAGTGTTTTGACGTATGTTTGTATGTACTTACATAAATAACGATAATCGTAATGGAAAACTGATTAATTTTATCAACCTTTACTTAATGCTTAAAAGGCAGGGTTAGATATGAAATAGTCAGTTGTGCTAAAAAATATTTTCGATAACTCGAATTTTTTTTTTTTGCCCCAGACTGATTCGAGTTATCAATGTGTAGTGAAATATCTATTTATAATTTTATTTAGCTATAAACATAAACTAAGAATAAATAAATAAATTTTCTTAGTTCACTATGCTTTAAGAGAAAAAAAACAAATACAATTTATTTAACCTAGATTATGATTTCGATTTTGGTAAATAAATTATTTCGTCCTCTCATTATTTTTTTACCCAGTTTTGCCTTTGGTACCTACTACATACTAAAATACAATATGTCTACATAGGCAAACGTTAAAAACTTTTGAAAGTTTTGAAACCTTGGTGGCTGATTCTTGTGCAAATAGCTAATGCTTTACTCCAAAGTAAGCGTACCGCCGATAGTTAACTCTATACAAGGCCGTAACTGGAGGGTCCAGGGGTCCGGACCCCCCTCTCCCGAAATTTTTAAAAGTAGAAATATTATACGTAAATTATAGATAAAAATGATAAGTGTTTAGTATTAAGATATTTAAAAAAAATTTGGCCCCCCCCCTAAAATTTTTTTTTCAGTTAAGGCTCTATGTGAGGTTTACATTGGTGATAGGTACCACATACCACAAACATGTATTATAATTATTATATACGCCATACGGATATACGATATACCTAATAGGTAATATTATAATATAGCAGTACCGGATATACATATTAATATATTAGCTTGTTAGCATTTGCATTATCTATACATGGTTAAATTTTCAAAATATTTTGGATTTTTTTCAAAAAAAAAATTTTTGACCTCTGAAATGCACCAAGAATATTCACTTTGCCATCTGAAACCACCCCCGAAATTTGAAATCGTAGTACCTATTATTTAGACAAATTGTGCTGTACACGGGCAAAAAAAAAACATCATTGTAAAATTAATACATTCAAGACTTCGTTCAGAATCTAATTCTAATACTTGGAAAAAAAAATCGAAAATTTCAGTTGTCTATAAATAGTTCAAATATAAACTAAAATATTTTGAAAATTTAACCGTGTATAGAATAGATAACACGAACATAAACATTTTGTGAGTACGAAATTACTAAAATCATATATAGCAGACCAGTACCCACGTGCGACAACCTGTTTTGTATTAGTATATTATATTTTAATTACAATTTAGTTTAATAGATACTTTAGAACTTATAATATATAGTATTATCTGTAATGGATGTGTATAGGACAGGGGTGGCGAACCTTTTTTGGGTCAAGTGCCAAATTTTTCCAATTAAGGTTTTAAAAAACTTTGACGTGTCAAAAGAAATAACATTTTCTAAGAATAAAAATAGGAATATTTTAATTTTTAAACATAATTTATAAATAGCATAATTTTTTATAATTTTAATTTTTCGAGTGCCATTGAAATTTGACCAACGTGTCACCTCTGGCACGCGTGCCATAGGTTCGCCACCCCTGGTATAGGACATCGGTATAAATAAATAATAATATATTAGCCATTAGGACATTAGGTATTGAC